>VXBO01006130.1:0-15034 GCA_013400135.1 Rhinoptilus africanus | reverse complement strand
AAAAAAAAGGTGAGGCCTTTTTATTTCAATTCAGGGTATGAGAGTTCACAAAAAAAAAAGGAAATCTGAAAGATAAGAGAAATCATTGTTATTTCCAAAAAAGATAGAGGGGTATGTTTTTTTCCTTAGAAGTGTAATGTTTTGCCTATTGAATAAAATAAGAGTAAGATCCTTGTTTAAAATGGCGATCTGATTAAAATGTATCCCTCAAATGAAACTCATACACAGTAAAACTGAAACATCACCTTCCATTACAATGTGACTAATAGGTAGCTACTGAACAAAATATGTGTCTTGTGTTTCAACAAATTTCTGTGTTTTTTCCCCTTCAATTTGTTTTCTTTCCTTTCTTTTCTCTCCTTCCTTATAATCAATAGATGACAAAATTTTATTTTAAGTGGGAAAATAACTTACAAACGCTTTGGTAAGAAATGATACTGAGACAAAGTAGTTTAGGATCCCGGCTCCTTTATTTGAGTATGCTATATGGTTTGATAACACTCTATTGGATGCACCTTAAAATTCTTAGCACAGCTTAGGCTCCCTAGTTACTGGTTATGTGAGTTGCTATGATCTTTAAATTATAAAGAAACTAATGAATGAAGGTAGAAAGAGAGGAGTCCACCCAGAAGAAAAAAGTGTGATTATATATTGTATAGAAGAAAAACTGTGAAAACATTAATGAGCAATGAAGTGATTTAATTTTGACCTGCACAAATGCCCTCACAGATCTTCTGTGCCTACTTAATTCATGTACTGTGTTGATATCTTGGTCGTTTTATAGCTATTATATTATTGATGCACTGATGGCTTGTAGAAAATTGATTATGTTCTCACTTCTCACTACACACAAAGGTAACCCAAATAAACATTACTGAAAAGTAATATAACTAAAATGTGAAATTCTAGCAATAAATGCAAAAATTATAACTATTTATAAACACCTCATATGTAATGAGAGAGATTCTGTCTGGTAAATGTCCAGCAAGCTCAATAGCGTGTTGAATTGTTTATGTCTGTAGTATCATTATATCAAAGTACCTGGCTTTTGAATATATACTTACTGTGTTCCTAAAAAGAAAGGTGAAGCATGATTTGTATTACCAAACCATTTTACTCTTTTATGTACATATAGTATATACTATACTATACATAATGAGGTTCTGAAGAATTCAGAAAACATCTAAGATTTTTTTTTTTTCTGGCAAGTAGTGGAAGGACGTAGTGATATCATCCTGACCTCTCCAGACAGCAGAAACATCAAAGCAATAAACCCAAAATTTTTGATAGTCATGCTTCTGATTTTAGTGGTGTATATATTTCAGTCAGAATCTAAAGCACTGTGGGTCAGACTGCCAGTACCCTACAGGTTGTCTTCTGTAGCTGAATTGTAAACATCATTATCTTTTCAAAGGATTTCAAATATGACGATCATTAACTTTGTACATCCAGAACTGCATGTTAATTTAACATGATCAATATAAGTTGCAACACATTTGCTGTGATTTTACTGCTTATTTTAAGGAAAAAAAATCTTACAAATATATTAACTCTTCTAGACTGTGCAATGAATAAATATAATTAAAGCCAATAGCAAATATTTTACAGTCATATGTAAACATAATGAACTTTATAGTCATAATGCAACAATCAAAGCTAGAGTTGGTGGAAATTAAAATAGAGAGATAAGAGGTTTGAGAGAGACAGGGTTATTTATAATGACATGGCAAGGTTCTCCAAAATTTAAATTCTCAAGTCCTTGCATGGTATACAGTTGTTTTGAAGCAGAATTCCCACACAGGTTCCATGCTAGTACAGGTGAGTTTACAAGTTATGTAGAGACTTCAAATATTCCTCAAGGACTTCAGTATGCCTTATAATCTTTTATTCAGGTATATAAAGGAAGGAGGCAAAAATATACCATAGATATACATGTAAGCAGTTTGAATATTTTTTTTATTACAGAAAAGGAATTTATTTCTAAATTCTAAATATTCCTTAAAAAATAGGTTTGGGTAGATTATTATTCAGTTTCCATTAATTATACTAAAATTATACATCTAAAATCTACATCTGCATCACATTTATTCTGATATCTTTTTCAAAATTTCAGTAATAAAAATGATGTTTTTTAGCTGAAAACGGGAGCTTTGTAAGAAAATTAAAAGCAATGTTGCAATAAGTTAGTACAAAAAATGTTGTGAGAAATAAATCCGATCAAAACTAAGTGTAAAACAAAACAATGCTGAATATTGCAAGATTTCTCTCTTCCTGACAGCTTTGCTGATCATTTACCTTTGTATTTCCATTCTTGAATAGCTTGATGCTCAGTTTCATTAAAACTGAATTAGTCCTCTTCTGCTTTGTTTTTTTGCTCATCAGTATTTATCCCAAGATCAATAAATTCCATTTACTAGGAATCTAAGTATGAGAATACCAAGGTTAGAAAAAGCCTTATTTTGCAATTCATATTTCTTTTCATCTGACCTTATTCACGTATACAGAGATAATAACTGATCCACTAGTAACCTTGAGATGAAAGAATATGATTTATGCTTGTAAAAAGTGTTATCCTAAACAAACAGTGCAAATTAGATGAAGATGTATACTTTGATGATCACCATTTTTCAGTTAAAAACATGGGTAAAATTACATATGAAGGAAAGTGATTCTTACTGTTTTCTAGACAACTTAATGCTAGAGCAACTTCAACACGTGTTAGCATAAACAATAACTAAGGCCCAAATAGAGACCATGGTTATGAAATAGCAATGATTAATTACATGAAGCAACATACACTCTTTCAAAAAGGTTCAGAACTATTTCAACATATCATTTTGAGCTCTTAGACTCAGTTGAAGGCCAGAATTGTAGATTAAGTGGCAGGTTGCTGACATTTATCTTGCTCACATGCAAATACTTAGAGAAGACAAACATCACTCAAACACTAGAAAATAAAAATTCATTTGCTTTCTTTGACACTGTAGAATCCTGTATCATACAAAGAATCATATAATTGTTGGCAGTGTCATGTCCTACCCTCAGGAAAGAGATGGGTAAGTGACTTCAGATTCGTAAATCCCCAGCGGCGCAGACTAAGGTAAGTTAAACCTCAAGGTCCATATAAAATCATTTATTATTTTCCCAAAATGATTAGTATAGTTCTTAACAAGTCCACACTAATTGGCTATGTATATGACAAGTTATGGCAAGTTGTATACAACAACATATGGCAAGTGGTACTTAAGGTTGTTACTTAACAACTCTAGCCATTACTTAAAAACTCTTAAGGGAAAAGAGAAACCAAGGGATAGAGAAAGGAAAAGACAGAGATAAAGTGATCAACAGTCCTGGTTCCAGCATCTTTTTCAAGGAATCTTCCCAGACATAATCTTCTTCTTTCTTGTGTAGAATCTTCCCAGGCATAATCTTCTTCTTTGTTCTTTTCTTTGTTCCCTCTCTAGGGGCACTTATTTTCCCCTTTTATGTTTGCTGAATTAGCACCATCCACCACTCTTGCCAAGGACAGCCTTGTCTCAGATTTCTCCCTTCTCTCAGGTGACGTGTAGCATGATTTGGGTGGAGAGACACGAGCCATAATCATATATGTATAGCATGATCTCTATAATCTTCATTAGTATATGCAAGGGTGTGCGATTTCACATGCATTTCACAGATAATGAAGCAAACGTCACTTTTCGGACAGAACAGCCTCAAGAACCGAGAACTAGCAAGCTCACCACATGAGTGGCAGAACTATCTCGTCTTCACAAAACAGTCCTCCCACACTTTCACGTGCCTGAGCCTTATCAATTCATTGAACATCAGGCCTGCATTATTTATTTCCTTACGAATGTTTGAGGCACTCCACTGAAGGCTTAGAGGGCCTTCTGTCCCTTGTAAGGGAATTTACAGCCTTCTCTTACAGGTGATTTGAGAGGAAACGTGGAGATCTGTATCACAGATTCATAAAACCATAGAATCATAGAACGGTCTGGGCTGGAAGGGACCTTTAAAGGCCATCTAGTTCAACTCCCCTGCCATAAACAGAGACATTTACAACTAAATCAGCTAGCTCAGAAGTCCATCTAACCTGACCTCAAACATTTCCAAGGATGGGACATCTAGACAATCTTTTACAGTGATTCACCACATTTATTGTAGTTTTTTTTTCCCTTATATCTAGTCTAAATCTATCTTTTCTAGTTTAAAACCATTACTTCTTGTCCTATTGCAATAGGCCCTGGTAAAAAGTTTGTCCCCGTCTTCCTTATAAGCTCCCTTTTAAGTACTGAAAGGCAGCAATAAGGTCTCCCTGGAGCCTTCTCTTCACTGTGCTGGACAACACTAAAGGAGCCTATCTTCATAGGAGAGGTGTTTCATCCCTCTGGTCATTTTTATAGCCCTCCTCTGGACCCGCTCCAACAGGTCTAGATCTTTCCTGCACTGAGGGCTCTAGAACTGGACTCAGTACTGCAGGGACGTCTCACCTCTCCTGACCTGCTGGCCATACTTCTTTTGATGCATCCCAGGATACAGTTGGCTTTCTGGGTTGTCCTGGCCCAGGTGCAGGACCCTGCACGTGGCCTTGTTAAATCTCATGAGGGTCACATGGCCCTACTTCTCAAACTTGTCCAAGTCCCTCTGAATGGCATCCTATCCCCCCGGTGTGTCATCCACACCACTCAGCTTTGTGTCATGTGCCAATTTACTGAGGGTGCACTGTCTGTGTTGCTGATGAAGCTATTAAACAGTGCTGGTACCAATGCGGACCCCTGAGGGACACTACTCGTCACCAATCTTGTAAGTTCTCTATATAAATGTAATGCAAATTTTTCTGTCTCACAAACTGGGTATTATTAAAATTACAGTTACACCACACTCAGGTAACTTTTAAATTTCTAACCTGCTTTTATGTGTGTGTGAGCTCACAAACGATCTTCCAAATAGTAGAAGCTCTGTGTTTGTTAGAATTGTACGTACCAGGTAGCTGACATCACAAAATA
Organism: Rhinoptilus africanus; assembly: GCA_013400135.1. Classification (NCBI taxonomy): domain Eukaryota; kingdom Metazoa; phylum Chordata; class Aves; order Charadriiformes; family Glareolidae; genus Rhinoptilus; species Rhinoptilus africanus. The sequence continues at coordinate 10,028 of VXBO01006130.1, read as the reverse complement.
TTTGTCCAGCCAGAACTCCTCACACTCACCTTATACACTTAGATAGAGCCTAGTCACTTCTATATATAGTTAACAGGTGTCCAATGAGCATTTTTAGGCATTTGGGTGACATGAATCCAAATTGTCTCTTTCTCTTAATGACTCTTCAAAGACACTAAGATAATTAAGCTTCCCATGTAGATTGCACCTTAAGTCCCTAAAACTAAATAGAAGGCAGATTTAAGTCATTATTGGAATGAATTAATGCTGAGTAACACACAGTATTTTAGTGCAAAGTAATACACAAAAAGGCATTGAAGAGGGAAGGGATGGATAGTTTCAGACATTTTTTTCTAATTACAATAAAAATGGGTAATACATATCACTGCTTGGGATATTAACCACTTTTATTTCTTCTTAAGTTGAAGATGGTATAGTAGAAAAGAAGACAAAAAGTATTCATGCTGCTTTGGGCTCAGATAGTTATGTGCAGAACTAGGTTTTAGGTATTTTATATTAAAAAGTCATTAGATTTAATAAAAAAATTAATAACATGGAGATCAGAAGCCACATATTTTTTATAAGTGCCTATATATAGTTTTCCTTTTTAGTCCATTTTTATAGACCTACTCTTGTTATTGCCCTTTCCCAGAGGGATTTTTTTTTTTTTTCATCGATCATTTAACTTGTCTGTACAAAGTATCTTGTAGGATGATGTTAAGTTAACATTCCTAAAGGTGGGAGGGGTTTTTTTGTGTGGCTGGTGGTTTTGGTTTGTTTTTTAATTACATGCATCAAAAAGTTGATCTTTCATACTCTACAACCTGGAATCATGGGGAATACATATAAAAGATGGATAACAACATTTATGTCTTAAGAAAAAAAAAAAAGTGCTATCTTTGTAGGGAGCACATTGCTTTAACAGGATGTCGCATAATTAAGTACAAACTGAAAATATGCAGTGGAGCTCCTCAAAGTGTGTAAGAAGCTTCTCAGCTGCCATTGGGGATCATTTTGATCCAAGTTTTATCATTTATCTTTACTATCTAGTCTAAGTTCATTTTGTCTCTACAGTTTGTGAAGAAAAGTCAGAACCCGCAAAGAAGGTTCATCCTGATTATATCTGACATCTTACTTAGGAAAGAACAAATCACAATTGACAACTATCTTAAATTAGATACTATCTGTTGGATGACCAGTGTTAAATGAGATTCATCTCTCCTTCAGTCTGTGACAGTTTAGCAAGGAATAGGCAAAAGCACCTATTTGTTGCTTCAAATTAAACAACACATTTCTCTATATGAAACAGACTGGATCTTCCACTTGTCTAAGAACAGTAAGATTTAAAAAAAAAAAACAAAAAACAAAAAAAACCCCAATTATATGCCACCTACTGAAACAGTAGCTGAATGGGGTTTTCATGATCATAATTTAAGTGCCTAAATTCCTTTTTCTTTCTTGTTCTGATAATGAGTTTATTATCCCTTACTAAATTCCACCTGGTCCCTTAAAACATTTTATCAGATGAAACTATTGTTCATTAGTTTCAAACTAACTTAAGTACTCTTATTAATCATTTGAACATCAGTTTCTGCTTAGAGTTCAGAAGAGAGTTTTATAACACAGCAATGGCTAAGTGCTTCCAATTGACTTCTATGTCTTAAAGGATTTCAAAAATTTCCAGAATTAACATAACAAAGAGAATGTTGAACACAGAATGACAGAAAGGGAAAAAAAGAAATTTGTCAAACAATAGTCAGAATCTTTTATGTTGAAAAGTTCAAGTATATTTACAAAAGTGATTTTACCTCTGTGTCCATTTCCTCCCTACTGTCAGGCTCGCAAGTTGGCTTCAGATATGCCATTGTCACTTTTTCAGCGCAGAAAGTCTAGCAGAGGCAGGACAATAAAAAGGGGAAAGAAAAAGAGAGGTCAAGAAAATTCAAGGAAACTAGTTTCTTTTGTATCTTCAACATGTCTGAAACATGCTTTTTATACTAGGTGATAGATAGAGGCCTATTTTCTGCAAATGGTCATGTCCTTTTAATAGCAGAAACTCAATGAACAAAATGCACATCTCACTTTTATTCTACTGGGATATTTTCAGCTAAGTAACAAATAATTTCTGCTCTTTCATAAAGGAAATATATCATGGTAATGAAAATATTCAGAGTCTTTCGCAGATACTGCACATAATTTTTACATGTCTTTATTGATTTTCATATAAAATTGGCAACTTTTCATTGGTATAATGGAGGTTCTTAAGCATGGAATGAAAAATTCTAGGCTATTTTCATGTAACTTACTTTCATGTAAATATAGGGAAACACAATGAAGGTATGTTGGCTTTTTTTTAAGACTTTTCACTAGTATACCAGGAATTCTGCATTTGTTAATCGTTACTTACTCAGGATACTTCCTTTCTTAATTCCATTTGCTACCCAAAGATATTTATTAGCAGGTGAGGTACTTACGGTATTCAAGACATCCTTAATTGACAGATATGACATGTGACCTAAATGAGATCTGTTCTTTTATGGAGCACTGATTGTAAAACAAGTGAGATACTCTGATGTATCTTACCTAGCATTAGGCAATTAAATTTAGGCAAACACATCAAAACCTTACTTTCAGCTTCACATATTTTCATGCTGGAAGGTGGACACTATGCAGCTGCATAGTCCTATCTGCTGACTGGGGTTAAACCACGACAGACTGTTAAACTCACACGTTTTGCTTCCAGTGTAAGCAAGAAACAAATAAAAAATACATGTCACTCTTAGTTCTCAAATTCATGTAGAGCACTAAGAACCAAGGGGAAGAACATATTAACAAAGACTTGTAAGGTCTAGGCTGTGCCGCCATCCAGAGAGACCAGGACAGGCTGGAGAGCTGGGCAGAGAGGAACCTTATGAAATTCAATAGAGGCAAGTGTAGGGTGCTGCACCTNATGAGGAGGAACTTCTTTACCTTGAGGGTGGCAGAGCACTGGAACAAGCTGCCCAGGGAGGTGGTGGAGTCTCCGTCTCTGGAGACATTCAAAACCCGCCTGGACGCGTTCCTGTGTAACCTGCTCTAAGGTGGCCCTGCTCTGGCAGGGGGGTTGGATTAGATGATCTACTAAGGTCCCTTCCAACCCTATGATTCTGTGATTCTGTGATTCTGTAAGTCTTGTGAATGTAATTAAGTTTCAAAGTAAACTTACCTGTCAAAAAATATAATAAAAAAGACAAGCAAGGTAGAAAAGTGACTTATGTCATTGTAATTATATTTTTCAACCCCCGTATGCCTCTTGTTAAATTTTTAGGACAATAGATCCACTTCAGATTAGCTGGTCATCAAGAAGTCTCTTTGAAAGTATTAGCTCCTCAGAGGTACAGTTTTGAACACACATTATGTTATATCCTGTTAAAAAATGTAATTAAATTCCGCCTTATTCTCAAAATGCTACTCATTATATAAAAGAGCATTAAGGATTGAGAATAGACCACCTCTTACATAGAAAAACCTTTTTCTTATCTTCACAAATTTCATATTATTATAAGGCATTTTAGCCTCTTCCAGCCATGTAAAGATTATCAAATTGCAGCTTTTTCTTTTCTGCCAAATAAGAAATCTCTTAATACCTTTAAGTTGCTTGAGAAGCAAATGAATAAACATTGAAGGAAAATATACACTGATAAAGCAACACAACTTGATATTTAATGAAGACAATCCAGTAACCATCTCAGTGATGTGGACCTAGTTTTGAGGTGTTTTGCATCAGTCTTAAAAGGATATTTTTCAGAAAAAAAATATTTTATTTTGTTAATATTACAGAAGCATAAGCTATATTAATCAATAATGTCAAGAACAGCATAAAAAATGATATAAAACTGGTATGAGAAGTCACAATCTGTGTATCAGTTTTGGAGCAGATATTCCTTCCTGTTGGAAATATGTATAAAAATGTATTTTTTAATCACTGTAATCTCAAAGTAAACGCATGTTAGCCATTAGCTTTTATAAATATTCTGAATATGTAAGCTGTTTTCATTTAAAATTCTGGATATCACATTTAAATTTTCCTTCTTCAGACAGATAATATAGCAAACTGTATTTATAGTCCTGATTCCAGAAACATTTATAAACTGCATGTTTCTCAATATATCTCTGAACTGATGATTCAGTTTATTTCTAATCCTGCTTTCCATTAGACACATCCTATTTTAAACATCAGTATAAAAATTTTTAGTAAGTTCAAATGTAACAGACATTTTAGTCTTGGAAATAAATGTTTTGTTAATAAAAGTGGCTCAGGTTTTAAGGACAAGCCTTCACAGAATCCATGCAACTTAATATTTTGGAATAGAATCTTTGGAAAAATAAAATTCATTAATTTCATTTGTATATGGTGCAATAGTGCCTCAATCATATTTTATACTAAAGGTAGAAGAAATGCTTAGAAAGTAAAACTCATTACACATAACAATAGTAATCATATGAGGGACACAAATATCTAAGAAACTGATTTAAGCAAAACAAGCAAAGGCTTCTAGACACCCTATTAAATTAATAGGATTAAGAAGAGAAAAGTAAGAAAGAGCACTGAAAGAGAAAAAAAGACAGTGGTATTGGAGCTCATTGACTACTGTTTTGGGTGTGATTCTTCACATTTAACTTTCAGCGTGTTCTATACAGCTATCTACATCTAGACTCGCTTCCTCATGAATGCCGGAAAATAGGCAATCTTACAATGTTATTCACCCTGCCCCTTTTAAACACCTGCTTAAGAATAGGATGAATCACATTGTAAATATGTCTATTTCCCTCCAGTGACTACATAAGTAACCTAGACTAGCTAACTGTGATACTGATGTTATACTGTAAACATCCGAATTTAGGCAGATGGATTTGGATGCATTCAAGGCATACAAGTGAGTTCAGTTCCAATTCAAGCCATATGTCTTGTTAAACTTAAACATACACACTGGAACCTTGATCCTGCAAAGCATATATTGGGTTTCTTTATATTCTTATTGTCATTAATACATATTTTTTATCACTGTTTGAAGTACCGTCAGTATAGAAGTGCTCTGTAATTCACTTATAACTACTACTGAGAATAAATAATCATCTCTCACCATTCTCCTCTGAAAACCTGAGTAAGAATCATTCTTGTATCTGACAAGTGGGCTCCACATAAAACAACACCAGCCAAAGAACAACTCCAGATTTCTTTTTATTCAGCAGCTGCATAGATGGGATTGTCTCAGTGTATTGATTCTTGCGTATTGAATACTGAGTGTATAAAGGAGACTGATGTGTACTACTGAATGTTACTCAAGATCCTAGTCAGGGAAATCCATGTTTTGAGGTATTTTCTCTTGATTAACATAAAGTGGCTTCCCTTTAAGCGAACTACAGTGATTTCTAGCTTCTTCAAAAATTAGTGGAGAAAAAAATAACTAAAACCTCTCAATCATTCTACCAAGCAGGAACTTGTTATTACAGTTAGGCAAAGATGAGTGCAACCATATATATCTTGTCTACTATCTTTTGTGAGGAAAGAGTCCATTGTAACTGGAAACAATAAGTGTTTGCTGCAGGTATGAAAATTTAAACAGATGATTCTTGCTTCTAATAGATTACGATTTAATTGCAAATTAAGAGGCATAAGATAGCTAAAAATGAATATGAAAAAAACAGTGAAACAACACATACTGACATGGTAAATTTCTTATATACTAACAGTTTTACATTGAATTTTTTTTTTAAATATTAAAAGTTAAAAAGTTTTTTTATTAATTTGTTAGTAAGAGTCAGACATTTTGCTTTAATGTGTAGTAATTGGCCTTTGCATTAAAATAAAATACACTTGAAAGACAATGTATTTATGGTGGCTAAAGGATTATGTGAGCAAAACTTCTCTTACTGTCAAGTATGTTTTATCTGAAATAAGAATAGTCATGAATATAACAAAAAGAATACAGGAAGTCAAGGAAAGATTAAACACTTTAAATTGTTTGAGAAACACTTTGCCTACCAACAATTCTGTAAAACCAGCCTGTATGTTCAGCTACTTGTACTGAAAATCACTGACTGAAGAACAGGAATCACTTAGTCTCTATGAAGCACAAATCAAAGCCCATCAAAAGACTCATCTTGAACTTGATAGATTTACCACATCTATTCTAAAAAGATAAAATAAGGAAAAATATTAAAATACAATTTTATATTTATGAATTAGAATGTTTATTTATCTTAAAGCAAGTATTTCCATTGTTAAAATTAAGAGTTTTGAGGTTAATAAGTCTTCCTAGAACTCTGACAAATAACAGAATTTAAATAACATTAAGGAACCAAAATCTCTTGTGCAGCTTTGCGAGCCTTCATCATTTCATTTAAAATGAATTTTCCAGCAAAGTCTGACCTTGAATCACTTCCAGGACTGATCTGAAAGGGAAAGTGCAGCTCAACTTACTGGTAAGTGAGAAGGGATTCAGAATCAAAAAGAAAAGGAAAGAAAAAAAAAGATAATCAAAATGGGTGAATCTTACCTCTTAAACTCATGTCAGTTAGAAAGTGGTGAGACATTAATTTAATGAATATTGTATTAGATTTGTCTTGAGTCAAGGTGATAACAAAAACAAGGAAACCTTTGGCCATCAGGAAAGGGAACTGACAATTAAAAAAATCAACATAGCTATGAAAAGAAATGAAAGGCAACTCTGAAGAAAACAGTCCAATAACAAGGAAGTAATTTGAGCAATACAAGATACAATTATATAGAATTAATATAGAAAGCTGTGTTGCAAAGTATACAGCAAAGGTGTAGAATGAAAAAAAATTACAAGAGTTATAAATCCTTAAGTGTTAGAATAGCTTATTTTGATATTTTTGTGCTGCTAATAGAACTGCAACGGTGTGAAAAGAATAGAAAGCTATGAATTGTGATTAGCAATAAAGCTGAAAGTTTGTTGTAAGCCTTCCTTCACAGGAAAAAAAAAGTCTTTTCGACAGATGACTACTAATCTAATTGAATCACACTACCATCTATTTATTGCTTCCAAAGATCAAGGCTTGTTTTAGAAATCTACACAGTATTTGAACTGGAGGGCTATAGGTGACCAATGACACTTTAATTAGTTCAGGCTCTGGATCAATCAATTCTTTGCAGGTGCCTGACAGCTCAGATGCATTTGGCATTATTGATCTTTGTCCTTTCATTCATCTGCTCTCACTCTAAGTTGTTTGGATTCCTTAATTCTTTGTATTTTCACTATCATCTTTTTAATCACATGCAAGCAAGTTGATGCAATAGATCTTCATCTGCTTCATTTGTTTGTTTCCGTGACATTCAGCAGAAGTATCTTATTAAAGTGTTATGTTAAAGATTATTCACATGTGACATTGAGGTTTTTTGTTGATCAGAGGTAAAATCTGTTTTCCAGCATTCTCTGTGACGGCTACATTTCTGAAGGGATGCAAAGAATATTTTTCTAACAATTGTTGCTGAAGGATAATACTGAATGATACCCTAAATTTAGGAAAGGATCACTTTCTAAAAGATCTCTAGATCCTTAGTTTGAAATACAACTCAAAATTAAAATTTCTTCATCAAGCCCTGACTCTTTGTTATTTTTTGAATTTTAATGGGATGATCAAAAACCTGTTACCTGTCCTACATCAGTATTTGACCATCTCTAGTCCCTCATTAGAGAACATCCAGTGCATTATCACAGTTCAGAGGGGAGTTTCAAATGGAAATGAAATACGTGGAAACAATTACTTGAATATTATTTGGAAGAAGACCAGAAAATACTTACTGCCAAAGACAGAATATCTATTATCTATGCTCTAGAAGAAGTACAAATTCAATGCATTAAATCCAATATTTTAAAAGCTAGTCTTCATAAAATGGTGTTAAACAAAACTATATTGCAATCTTAGAAAAACACAGACTTACACCGTATATAATGCTCTGACGTGATAATAGCACTTTCTTTTTAAGAAGCAGGAAAGTTATCAGTATTGATGATAGACAAGGAATATCATCTATGACAGCAGTTTTTGTGTTCTGATACAGCACAGTATTGCTATAACATTGCCTTAGTGTTGTTCTGAGCCACTATTTTTCTTCCCGTTGCTTATACTTTTCCCATCTTTTCCTTCTGTTCTAAGTGATTACATGCTCAACATACAAGAATAACACTCCAAAGATGGGAAAACCTTTCATTCATTTCAGAACCAGATAGTTCTGTTAATAATGAGCCTCGTTAGGCTACATGCAAGCTTTCCCCAGCTACAAAGCATTACAATACATGTCTCTGAAAAAGCAAAGAAAATAATTATGACCTTATCAGTTCCTTCCAGCGTGACTCTCATCTCTCAAGTTATTTTTAGAAGACATGGAAATAAAGTCATAACATTTAAAATAAATATGAAAGAAAATTTAAAAGAAATTAATAAACCATAGCATAGTTGGGAGAGTGGAGGAAACACAAACAAAATCACAGTACAGATATCCACTTGTAGTTTTAATGACAAGGAATTTTCAGGCAAAATCACTAGTGATTACACTTGATTCTCATACTCACTTTGTCTGTGTATACATTTACACACATAACATATGTATAATGTTGCTATAACCACTGATGCCTTACCCTGATAACCTTTAGAGCTAGGAAAAACAAATCACATGGTTTTTGACTCTTTTTACAAAAAGCATTAGGTTTCTAATGTTCCAGTAAAAAAATGGAATAATTATTATTAGTTCTTTGAGTAAGCCACGTTTGCTACTTATCTTTATTAAAAACATAGAGGCAGAAAGGGAGAAAAATAAAACACATACATCTGTTACATATACACACATTTATAATTCTTTCTTTATCAGGAAAGTTTATTGGGATAGATTTAGGGATCATCTTCCCTGCTTGACTCCGCATGCAGCCCATACATTTACAGAACAAAAGGCAACATGTTGTAATAAAGTTTTAATTTTGTTTGCGTATGTATTGAATTCTTCTCCTGTCAAAGGTAACAAAATTAGTTTGCTGAGTTATCCATTAGACCGAAGTGAATCAAATTTCACATATGTTGGATGACAGCAGAAATCTCAAAGAAAACTAGATATAACTACTGAGAGTGTATACTATCCTGGTGGGCCAGGGCAATATATACCTTCTTTTCTTTGAAACAAAAATCTTGAAAGTATTCTAACCATCTTCCATTTTTAAGAAAAGAGGTATCTCTAAAGCTGAACAGAATCAGGGAATATTTTCTCAGCACAGAACAAACATGGATTTTTTTATTTTTATTTTTTTTTTACCTTAAATAGTATGCAGCCAAAAAATCTTTTTGGAAATACATATTAGTGTGGGAATAAGAAGTATTTAGTCCTCCATATTCATAAAGGCATGAATAAGTAGAATAGCACCTGACCTCTCTGAATAAATGCACAGATAGACATGAAGTTAAGGAGATAGGCGAATCTGCTTCCTACTCACCATTTTGAAATTTACCTTGGAGTCTCCTAGAAGACCATGCAGGATTGTAATCTATTAAAGCAGTAAATAACATGTCAAAAATATTATGACAGGAAAAAGTGTTCTGGTGCTGTGAGGTAATATAAATAATCAAATTGGTTTAAGTGTTTCTGCTGCAAATGCACAAACTCATATAAATGTATTTAATTTTCTTCTTTTATTAACATTCACCTTCTTTTGAGGACTTTGGAACTACAATGATGTCTGATCATAAATATTAATGAGTGGGACACTGACTTATTGTAAACCTACTTGCAGCATTGCAGCTAAAGCAATCCTAAAATGTGGAAAGTAATTAATCAAATTAAATTTCCTTTTACAGAGGTGCCATGTTACTCATTTCTATCATGCAATAGAGTACTCCACTCTGACAGACCAATATAGAAATTATTTATTTTGGATTAAGAACTGGATTTGGGATGTACACCAAAGAACACAATAAATGCTCATAGAAGAACTACAGCTGTCATCTTAGATTATATTTTCATTTTTGTGATTATGAGTATTTTTTTCATTTCCATC
>VXBO01006128.1:243903-305163 GCA_013400135.1 Rhinoptilus africanus | reverse complement strand
CATTTCTGAAGATCGATGAGCTGCTCCAGAAAGATTCTAGATCACACTGTGCAAGCTCATCCATTATATCAGCAGCAGCAATCAAAACACATTTAAACCATATCAGCTATGTCAGCTACATGGATGTGAAGTGCCAATGCAGAAACTTTGATTATTTTTCTCAGAAAAAGTGAATCATGTACATGCAAACAGAGGGGTTCCCAGACCATGAATTTCTTCACATCACAGAATCACAGAATCACAGAATAGTAGGGTTTTGAAAGGACTTTTGGCGATCATCTAGTCCAGCCCCCAAGGCACTCAAGAGCAAGCAGGTTTTCATGACAAATTAGAGAGTTAGGAGTAGACTAAACAAAGGAAAGAGGAAGGTTATTCATTCTAGCATTATCATGAATATATGTAAATTAAATATCTAATACGATTTTCACTTCTCACATCTGTGCTTACTTAGCATGTGAAGATAGGTTAAATTATATGGGAGACTAATATTTGCTTCCAGATATGCCCAGAACTAGCTTGTCTAGAGGGAGAAGCAGATAATGTCTACAACTAATAAAACACCTTTTGCTTAAAGGAATTTGAACTCTCATATCCAAATAATACTAGGTGAAAAACTGAATACATGAAGGAAACAGATTGGAAGCACACCGGTTTTAAAACAAATTAAAATATATAATGATGGGTAAAAATGTTAGATATTTCAATTTTCAAACTAATGAAACAAGTTTATTTTATCCCATTATTATCTCATTATTTACCTCACTTTGAAATAAGGCAAATTTTGAAAATTATATGAAATATTCAGTGAATTATTTATATTACGATTGCATAAAGAGACAGTATTGTTTATCAAAATTTCATTAATTTTAATGGAGGTTTAGGTTTCATCTCTCCTAAGCCATACCTTTGAAAAATGCTATGGCTCAACTTCCAGTCAAGTGTCCCATGATAGTGGAAAGACAACTAGACAATGGAAGTGCCTAAACAGGTGGCTTTCTGAAGAGTTTTCCTCGCTGAAACAGGCTGTCAAGAGAGTCTACATGGCAAGGTAAGCCTAAATATCAAGCATCTCAAAAGCCCAAGTGAGGATGAATATATCTCGCTACAAGAGACTCAACAAAGAAAAAAAAAGCATATATATTAGTGATAAAGTGGAATAATGAAGAAGAGCACTATGCAAAGTCAAATTATCTTTTTAACTTCCTGAGACAGCCTGACTTCATTAAAGCACATACAGAGCTTCTTTGAAGATCTAATACTTTCTGTAGCACCAGCTTCTATCCCAAATTAGTGAGTTTCTTCCTTCAGAAATAATGATTTCCAGCAGTGATCAGGAAAAAAACCCTGCATATCTCAAATACAATATACTTAAAAGAATACATTCTGGACCATATTTACATCTTCCATTACCTAACTTGTTTTTTGCATGTTTGACATAAGAACATCAGTTCATAATAAATTTCCTGTACTGTCAGTGCAGGGGGAGAAAGAAGAAACCGACAACTTTTTTTAAGAATCCAATTTAAAATGTGATTTACTTTGATTCAAATACTAAGTTGGTATGTTGATATTACCACATGATTTCGTAGAAACAAATTTACAGCTTGAATTGGACCAAAAGATTTTTGAGATATGTCAAAAAACCATGATAGGGACTAAAAAGTATAAAATGCAGAAAAACGTAAGGCAACATTGAGTGCATTGAAATATCATATTTTAAAAAAATTATGAAATCTCCCTCATGCTGTGTATGAATTAATTACCCTTATCAAAAGCACTCAGCGTGAACAGGTCATAAATTAGACATGGAAAAAAAATAATTTCCAGATTCATTGCACAAATTATCTATATTCTTTCAAAGAAGAGGAAAAAAATCTTTTTTTTAAGTGACCCACTAATGCAATGGAAATCATTTCATTACAGATGCAGGATCTGCAATAACAACATATTACTAAAATATCCTGTGATTATCTTTCCTACAGGAGTGGGGAGGATTAGGCAAGTGGGAGAAAATCAAGAATAATACTAAAAAGGGGTGGAAAGGTTACTGTCTGAAAAATTCAAATAGCTCAAATTTCTTTTTCAGCTCTGTATGTGAATAACACTGACAGTAGCACAGACAGAGAGTTTGTGTAGTTATTCTCCAAGGGCTAGATTGAACTTGCATTCTGTCAAATCATTAAAAATGTGTTTTTTTAAAAGTTTAACATGTAAAATAAAAATCTGTCTGTCTGTCTGTCTGTCTGTCTCTCTCTCTCTCTCTCTCTCTCTTTGGAGGCCAGGGAAAGTGAGGTCCAGTTGTCAAGCAATAATTGATTATAGAAACCCGTAAACTGCATGTGACTTTTAATAAGGACTGATTAAAAAACAAGCTAAGGAAGAGTATGCAGTTCTACTTTATATAGCAATTTGTTGGAATTGGCTCAGTTTTTTTGCTCCTTAGCTGCAATGCCCAGTCTGCATTTTGGTTTTGATCTCTTGTTAGATGGTGACCAACTGAATGAAATGAATGGCCTTCATCTCTAAGTTATGCTTTGATTTTCACTCTAACTTGGCAGATGTTGTTCAGCACTGCTACTGAGATTTGTGGAATGCTATGGTCAGCAGAAACCTAGCTTAGTGCTTCAACCCTCAGAGATATAGCAAACAGTAGGAAGTAAAGGGGCATTGTGCAGGGAGACCACAATAGAAGAGAAAGCAACTTTTGGGGTTTTCACAAATCTTAGACTGACAAACTTAACTAGGCTACCAAGGAGGCACATTTAGGATAAGGACCTTGTCTGCTAAAATATATTTTATGTAGAAAGAAGACTTGTTTGCTTGGCCTGGGAAAACTTACATTGTCTGTCAGCAGTAAACTTGGAGGAGATGAAACTGAGCACAAATATAATTGGCTTCATCAACGATCAGAATTTGACCAGAAAATTCCTTTAGTTCATAAATTTTCCAGTTGTAGTTGTGAGTTTTTTTCCCCATGTAAGGACCTTGACAATCTTCTGTGATTTAGATAGCTACTTGATAGCTTTTCCAATCTCAATCAATATTCCAAAAATTCACTAGTAGATTCTCATTTGAGAACAAAGTTCTGAAATATTTTGTTAAGCAAACCTCTCACTCCACTCAGTGCAGAAAAAAATTTACCAAAGCAGCAGAAAATATAGACTAACCCCTTAACTTTATTAAGATCTCTCTAGATCAAAAACTAGATTAATTTAAGACAATATTTCACTGTACTACTTAAAAATTATGTGTTTAAAACTTCTAATCTACTACAAGATCATATTTTATGTGTGCATTTCACATTAACTACAACAGTCATCATGATGAAAGAACATTTAACCTTGGGGGATGACTCAAAAGCACAGGCAATGTAGCCAAAAATCATGTAGACCAATACAGAATCAAGGCTGAAATGTCCAGTCTTTGTACTAGCTGTACTTACCAACACTTTCTGCACACTTGTAGTATTTTATCTTACATATGCAAACTGCAATACTTTTCCATTCCACTTACAAGAAAACAGGAGAAGCAATCCTGCACACTTTCAAGTAAGGCAGCATAGTAAAATTAGGAATTAGTCTGCTTCACCACTATTTTTGAAGAATAATTAAAGTAACCCATACCTAAACCAGACTTAGGATACATTTCACATTATGCTAAGCTTTAAGTGTCACACAATGAATAAAATTTTTGCAGCTACTTTTTACTTTCATGTACTTTTTGTACTTATTAGCTCATTTTAAACAATTATATTTGAAAAATAATATAGCAGGAGTTGTTTACTTGAGAGAAATTTAGACATTTAGCTGTAGCACTGATGAAAAGCAACCCAGGCCATGGGCATTGTCCAGTGGAAAACAGCCTCCTCCCCCTCAGATAATCTAACAAATGAAAAAAATAATTCAGTCAGATCAGTTCCCTTGTTCAGCTAATTTTGCAGTTATGTATATTGCCTGTGTCAACATGGGTGGATGATAAGTAGGGGGCAGAAGCGGAAAGGGAAGAATTTAGGCCGTGTTGTTCAGGGACAAATTAGGGCTAATGTTGACTTAGACCATTTGAACAATACCTTGGTTTTCACTGTGTCAGTGAATGGAGAGACAAGAATTACAGTATTAGTTTAGATCAAACCATGAGCAATTTTGTAGCAGAAGGAAAAAAAAATAATAAAAAAGAAATCCAATGGGCAGGGGAAAAAGACCTCTACAAAAGAAACCTCTAGCATTTAAAATTATCACAAATAAGTATACCACTTACCAGAAAATTATGAAGATGAAAGAGTACTAAAAAGTAAAACATTCAGAACTAAAGTACAGCATAACTAAAATCAATTATTATGTACAGGGATAAATAAAGGAATATATTCATGTTTGCTATAATTTAAGGTAGATTCTTGTTTGTTAATGTTACTATCCTAATACTATTACTATTTACTACTATTTTGTATTGATTGCCTTTAGTTACTGGAAGTTATTTTTATTACCTTTTTTGGTGTATTACTTATTTTAATAGAAGTTCCAATTGTAACAACAATAGCAGCTAAATTCAGCTTAATAAATCCTTGAGGTTACGAGTTCTGTTGTGTGATCGGAAACAACATGAAATATTATGGCAACCTTGTTTCATACCATTCTGTCTGGATATAAATTGATGGTAGAAACATCTCACAGGAGTGAGATTTCTTTAGTTAAAATGGATAGTACCCCAGATCATGACCTTGTCTTAGATTATTTTATCAGTATGGAATGAATGGTTATACTAGAAATTTTTGCTACTTTCAATGTCATTCACACATACATTAGCAATATAGCAACCAGAAATATTCTGCAATTTTTCAGCAATTGAAATAATGATGACAGCATTCTAATGAATATAGTTGTTCACAAATAGTTCTTTATTCACCCCATCAAATTAAAAATGGGTTGACAGTGTCTGCTGTTCTCATAGTACATTCTAAAATGAGCTACTGAACTGATAAGAATCCCTATATAATACTAATTGCATCAAAACAAACAAAATACCATACTATACTTTTATGATCTAAATATATGTGCAAGGACACTGACAAGTCCTTACATATTCTAAATTGTTCCCTTTTACTATGCCTTCTTGTGCTGATTTCCAGAATTTTATTAGCCACTTCTCAACTCTGGCTGATTATTTTCATTTAATATATTAACCTGAATGTATAAGCTAAAGTAAGCTAAACTAATACATAACATATAAACTGTTTTGTCTTGTATCTTCCAATTTCTTCCCATTCTGAAGATACTTTATTTCTGGTTTACTGATACATATTTATCCAATCTGTTTTAGAAACCTTTCAATACTCTTAAAAACTTCCAATGAAACAGTGTTACATTCTCTTTTACTTTTGGAAAGATTTTCCTAATAGTCAAATGAATGTATTCATCATTGAAACCTGTGCCTTTCTTTTTTTTGAGCCACACCAGATTACTGATTCTTATGGCAGCATCAGTCATGGGAATAAATTCCTCATGTGATTTAAATCAAATACGAATTGAAGTGGTTTATAGATTTAATATTAGTGAAATGCAATTATCCATCAGTCTCTGAACTATACCCTCAGAATCAATAAAACAGATATGCCACTAGGTATTCACAAAACATTTGTAAACACCTACAAATTTTATCAGCCTTGATAACTAATCCCCACAAGTTCTCATGCCCACCTGCCCACCTCAGACATATGTATGTTTCTTTACTTACCTACACCTCTTGTTGGAGATGGAAGGCGTCTTCTAACTTTATGGGCAGCTGTGCTGTTCCCCACAACTCACTGTCCCGGTATGAGATACAACAGATTCAATTTTCTTTTCAGTAATTTTTCTCTTCAGGTAAATCTCTTTTAACTGACTGCATTCTCTGAAATTAACAGCATATTTTTCAGACAGTGCCTGCTTCCAGAGTGATAACATCTGATGTTTATAGTTAATACCAAGGAATCATATGCAGACAGGCTCTTGCTTATACTTATTCCCATAACAACCAAGGCCATCTAGCTTTGTTATGTGCAGTGTTGGAGGGTCAGAAGTGGAAGAGTGTAAAGAGGTAACACCTGACAGGAGTGGACAGGACAGGTGACCCAAAATTGACCAACAGGTATTCCATCCTATCTGCATCATGCTTGTATAAAGTGGAGGGATCAAAGGGGTCAGCNGAGGGATCAAAGGGGTCAGCCCTCTCTTCTTCAGTGGCTGGAATCCAAGGAGGTCTCTGTCTGTCCCTCTGCCTTTGATCCTGATGTGTGTGTTTCTGAATCTAGTTCTTGAATCTACCTCCTGTCCGCCACTGAGTCCAGTCTGGGATTTACCTAGTGCTTGCTGGAGATGTGATCATTGTCCTGGGAGCATGATATTGGTCCTTTATATATTTGTAAATATTTAATACTTTTCTTATATTATTAACTTTTCTTTTTATCGTTAATATTAAAGTTGTTTTAGGTTTTCTTCAACCCTTAAGTCTCTCTCCCTTACTCTCTCTCCCTTCCCTTTCTGAGAAAAGGAGATGGGTTAACAAAAAACATCTGTCGTTCATTTAGTGGCCAGACCAGCCTAAAACTTGACACCTACTAATCCACACACTAGGGAGAAAGCACAGGTGACCTCTTCCAGCATCAATCTCAGTCTGGTTGTTGTGCAATGTCAACCACTACAGTCACAAATTTCCATGCTTTTTTTAGATGTCTTTTCAAGCTGATTTCTTTTCTCAGAGGTCTTAATCTACAAAGCATACTGTTCTCTCATAGAAAGAAATGAAATTGGTTTGACTTGGTTTGTTTTGTGAAAACTCAATATTATTCTTACTTCCCAATTTGTTCTCTTCTTGTGATAGCAGGTAATTATTTGATTATGTCTATCTCTAAAGAAAGTTTGGCTTTTCCATTACTCTTACACATTATGCTCAAAATATTGTTATGGGCAAAAAAGAATGTATGGAGTTAAGAAATCAGTATTAGGCCAATTATCACGTTAACATATCAAATTATATAATATGATATGTATGAGCCTCATACAGCTAAAAAGGTCGAATAAAGTCTTCCTATTCTTGCGGTCTGCCTGGGTTTCCCTTTACACGTCTCCTTTACACAGGCTGCTTCCTTCTCATCCATTCCCCACAACGCCTGGAATAGCCTAGGCCTGAGGATGCAAAGGGGTATTTTTTGCTTTGCGGTACGAGGTTCGTCAGACCTTCACCATAATGTATTCACAGGGTTTTAGTTAAACCAGTCTCAGTAACCGTCACTTGGTGGGGGACGGCAGTTACAATAAGGTAAAACCATGTCAGGCCAAGACAAGCCCAGACAAGTCAGGAGCCTGCAGGTCCGTACAAAGCCTGTGACCATTGTCAGTAATGCCAAAGTCATGCTTACTATGCGACATGTTCTCCACAAGTTGGCAGAGATACATTCTAACAGCCCAAAAATGACATCAGACAATATTTTCATTGTGCAATCTGTTATAAAAAAAAAAAATTGCTTTTATCTGAATACTTTTTTTGCTCTTTCTTAAACTCTCTTACATCCTTCCATCCTTGTATTTCTGTATTTATATTACCTGCTAAAAATAACCTAGATGTGAATTGTTTGACCAAGTTTCTATTCAGTGTAGTTATATAAATCAATACAATCTACCATTTTAACATTTCTATATCTTTTCTTGACCCCCACTATTTCAATCATTTGTTGAGCCTTTGGCTAGTCAACACAAACAGGTGAGGAGAACAGGAAAAGACATGAGAGAGACAGAGAACTGATCATCTTTCTTGCAAGTTCTTTGAAGCTGATGAACTTGGCTGCAGGCTGTAACCTAGACCATAGAAGCCTCATGGACCTGATCTTCCACTGAGAATATGAGCACGCAACCACAGTTCTGTGAGGTTATGGGGGTCAAATTTGCAGAATACCAACACCAACCAATTGAACAACTAACTGAGCACTCCTGTTCGTCCTGAGGGGTAAGCTACATCAGAGCATGCTTCTTACACTTATTGCTCTAGCTTACGTGTGCTACATCTACATGCTAGCTTAGATGAAAAGTACTTGCTTAAGTGTCCACTGCTCAGATTCAAACAACAAAACTCTATTGAACGGTTTTAAATTGCAGTAATATAAAAAGATTTGGTCCCTGCCTCAGTGTGCAGACAAAATCAAACTGATGTAAAATAGGGTGGCCTCAAACATGGAAGACATTCTACAGTCTGTGAAGCATAGTTTTATGAATCATGAAGAGCTATATGAGAGCACACTTTATGGTACTGTGTTCTATAGGCCATGCTTTATGATTTCTTGTTACTTGAGTAAAGTTCTTTAAAATAATTAGATTATTTTAAGACAACATGAAGGAGCCTTAAACCAATCTCTTCCCCATTAAAAAAGTCATACCAAGGAGAAGTCAGCAGCATTAGTGGAAAGGACTGCATTGGAAATTACAGAACCTCAGAAATCTTCAACTGAGCAATGGTAAGTAAAATGCATTCTCCAAAGCATACGTCTAAACTGTGTATCAGTTTTGAATAAGTTCTACATGCCTTATCATTTAACCACCAAGTCACATGAAAAAATATTTAGGATTGTGAAACATATCTTAACTAATAAAAAGGGAAATAATTAAGTTAAATAGTATGACACATTTACAAACAGTGAGATTCCCTCATGTGTAGAACAATGTCTTGATGAATCCTGCAGGAGCACCTAAGTCTTTAGGTACTTAAAAACAGAGAGGAAAAAACATTGCAAACTGTGTTTAGGGAATGATTCTTCATCAGTAATAATATGAACTGCATGATATTTGATAGAACTCTTCCATCTACAATTCAGATTACCATAAAAACCCATTTTGCAGATATCAAGAGGATGTGAAGTATCACCAAGTCTTTAAAGTGTATTTGTTTATGCTATGCAGAATCCTAGTGTCTATTGTTTTACATTTTATTCTGTTTTGTATAAACAGACTCCTTATTTTACAGTCTATGTATAAAGCCAAAACCATGGCTCTTTTTTTTAATTCAGTCCAATAAATTTGTCTTTCCTTGTCAGGTCATTTATTTTTATTTCAAATTCTCCATTATACTTTGTTCTTACTTGGGAAATAGAATCTAAATTTATGACTAAGGTAAGTTTATAATCTGAGATAACAATGCCCACTTTTCCAGTAGAGTACAGTATTACTGTTTTTATTAACCTTTCCAAGTGTTTGGCAACAGATCAGGAAGCATTTCTTTCTAAATGATTATTTCTGGCATTCAGACATTTTTTCTCATTGTCTTTTGAGCAATGATTATAAGCAGAGTGCAAGATGGAAAGAAAGCCATTTAGCTGTTAGAAATAGCTACCAACTTGTATTTGCAAATCAAGGATTATATTTTTCTTTCTGAACCACACCAGTGAGCCAGGGCACAACACAGTTTTTTGAGTAGATTTGTTCATCATAAATGTGGATTTAATTGACCCTTAATCTATTTGTAAAGTGCTTTACAAAGGCCCTTTCACCCAAGAATCTCAAATTATCAGTAGCACAGACTGCAGCAATGCACACATGAGGTTAACATAATAAACTAGGTTGACTTTATCAGAGGAAAGAAATATTGTTTTAGCACTGGTCATTGAAATGTGCACTCCTAGATAATGTGACATAATTGCAGTCATGCAGCTGGACAGCCTCTCTTATCATTACCCCTTGTGTACACTTGTAATAAATTTTCCTTTTCTCAGCCAAATCATGCAGCACAGGGAAAGACTATAGGTATTGATTGCCTACAATCTGAGTGGAAAAAAATAATTAGCATAGAGCAACAAAAATCTTACCAATTAGCATAAATTAATTTTAAAAATATTTATCTTTTTGACAGCTTGATCTGATATTCTGTTATTCAGAAGCAGTTTTTTGTAGTAAATGAAATAAATTCCAACCTTTCTTACTAAAGTTGGACTTCTGAACTTCTGATGACCCTTCTTTTAACTAAAGGATTTTGAATCCATATACCCCTACTTTCAGAGGGGAAAAAAAAAAAAAAAGAAAAAACCCCAACCATGCCTGCAAACGACAGGCGATTGTGCAGAGTGAAGGGAGAAATTTTCCAGCTGCTCTACCAATTTTTGTTTTCTGTGTTGCATGGAACCTAAGGATGGAGGGATGCTCCCATACATATGGGAAAGACAGGAAAGGGCACAGTTCTGTGGCTTCTGCTACCGTTGGGTGTACTTTCCTGCAAGAAGGGCTGCGACTTATGTATGTCAGGAGCTGAGAGTGACCCCTTCTCCAGTGCTCTTCCATCATTAGGTGGGCAGCAGACCAATGCCTGCTCCTCGTGGAGGTTGTTGTTCCCAGATAATTGCTTACTTTATCTATGGATTAAGTCTAACATTCTGTTTTCCATTGCAGCCTTGTATCCTTCACAGCAAGCAACTCTTGAGGTCCACCCTATAAAAAACATCTATAATGGACTACAGCTGTACCATACTGTACTGACAGTACCAGAAAAAAGTCAGTCCCTTGATCATCCTTATTGGCAACTCAGCCTTCTTGTTCCTTCATGGGCTGCCAGGGAGATTCCCAAATGCTGTGCTCAGATTCCTAAACAATCTGGAATCAGTGCTGTTCAGCCTCAATGTATTGTGGCCACCAAGCATATTTCCTGGAACCATGAGCATTGTCTTTCTGAAGAGATGTCCTTATCTTTGCATTCTTCATAGCCTGAAAAATATGATTTTCTATCTTGGTCATAGCTTTTTCATGTATGGCCTCCTGGTAGAGGCCATATAGATATCTACTGTGACTATATAGCTTCTAGAATTAGATTTAAATCAGATTTTACTTTTTCAGCACAGTATTAAGATTCAATAAGGCTGTAAAATTTTTCCACTGCTAAGCAATACTGTCTTTGTAGCTCTTTCCAGAATATGTTTCATATTGGGCATTCAGTCTGGGGCAGTAGATTCCTCTGTTTGTTTTCATTTGCTCTGTCCTCTCCTCAGCTTGTGACATTTTTAGTTTCTACGTTTATATATTAGTAACAAAACCAAGATGTCAGAAATATATTTCATCCTAGAATATGCAAAAATAGAAACATTTCCATTGTTTTGTTACTTTCTTCCAATGGAAGGAAGAAATATTTTCAAGAGGGGAAAAAAAACAAAGCAAACCAAACAAACACTAATTGACATGATTTTCTACTTTTAGAGAATTTGCAATAAAATCAAAAGAAGTGGTGAGCTGCAATTATGTCTCTCACAAAAGATACAAGAGATGTTCGGCTGCTTTCACCCAAGTTGTGTATTTAGGAGATGTGGGAAAGGAAACAAAATCTTAGTTCCCTTTTCTGCATTTGGGCAGAGCCTAGAGCACCCAACCACATGCATCCCTACATTGTTGCACAAATATTGCATGGGAACAAGATAGCTTTTTAAAAGATTTCTGAGAAGTCTAAAAACAGGGCAATGACAGTTTAAAATTTAATATACTGATAGAAAATGAACTACATTTATGTTATTATGCATGAGTGCCCTATACATTAGATTATGCAAAAAAAAAAAAAATGTTGGAAGAAAAGGATTATTGTTCCATTCTGTCTCTTTTCTGTACTTCTCTTTCTCTTTGTTTATATTTGAATAAACTGAGTCGTCCCTGATTGTATTTCATTCCGTTACATCTGGTGACATTATTAGCATACAGATATGAATTGTTTCGTTGTCCTATTGTTTTGTTCAATGTTTTATTGTTTTTTCCACCAGATACATGTAGGATGTTCAGTATAATTTTAAACCTTCTGTGCTGTTTTCTGAAAGACAGCTTGTTCAAAGTACCTATTCTGCATCTAACAATTGGAACTTCACTCCACACAGGGACCTCTTAACGATACTTTGCAAAATGCCCTAGAACAAATTCCGCACCTCAGTTACATTCTTAAATGGGTGATGAGGGGGTTTTTATTGTTATTTTTTCCCCTTGAGACTATTATAGCAAGTATTTCTTGTTAATTTCAAGCAGTGTCTTTCTTCAAGGTTAAAAGATATTATTACCCATTAGTATTTTATGTTAATCATTCAGACTTAAAGAGATCTGCTTTTTACTGCAAATATTTACTTCCTTCACTGTCTGTTAATCTACAAAAAGAAGTCACAGGTCTGAGTTTGCACCACAGAAACTGGAAATATATATTGATTTTCCTTTCTATTGATGGATTATTTATATTTTACTCTTCATAGGCTATATCTTTCAGAAGTCAATGTATTTTTTTCCCCTAGATACCTGAAAGTAGTTGTTTTGATGTTATCACTCAATAGTCTTATGAACAGTCCTGAAAAGACTCTGCTCTGACCCTTCTGTTTCTAAGAATAAGAACATAGTGTTTACAAACTTGATACCTAGAAATTGGTTCAGTTTACACTGGAGGACATATGCAGATGGGCATATTTGTTTTGGTACCTACTAAAAATTCTAGAAGACATTCTCTGGAGATTTTATGTTATAACACTGGTTTTGCCATTCTTATTGTTTACTAAATCAGCTATCTCCTCCTCCTCAGTCAGCAAGTGCTATTGCAGACATACAGGTTATCTACTTTTATTCAGCGTTCTATTCGGTGCACTGAGACATCTTAGATCCTTTAATAAAAAGGTTTTTGCACTTGTATTTGTCTGCCAGTCTACCCTGGTATTTTGTTCCTCATAGATTATATTCCTTCTGTACACTTCATCAGCTTCTCCAGTAGGAAATATGTGAGACCGGTTTTGTGATGGTTCCATAAGTAATGAAAACAGTAGCTGGCTCTCTTAATGTCCATTTCTCTGAAATATTTCCTTGCATTTTGGGAAGGATAGTAATTATGGTCCATGGTGTTAATTCTTTTTCAGACATAAGATATTTGATATCACTTTATTACTTAAATATTTATTTGTTGCTCAGTAGATGTGGGGTTTATGTGGTGTAGATGTGGTGTGATGCCAAGTTTACATTTTTCTATTTGTGACTGCGTAGCAGTGATTTATTATTTATAGCCTGCAC
The DNA here is from genome assembly GCA_013400135.1 of Rhinoptilus africanus. Classification (NCBI taxonomy): domain Eukaryota; kingdom Metazoa; phylum Chordata; class Aves; order Charadriiformes; family Glareolidae; genus Rhinoptilus; species Rhinoptilus africanus. The sequence continues at coordinate 292,138 of VXBO01006128.1, read as the reverse complement.
TTGGCCATTCAGTTGTTTTGTTATTGTACATCATGTTTCAGACCTGATATTGTTATGCATCAGCACTGCGAAGAGAAAATCGCAAATGACTCCAAAATACAATTGCAATCAAGATATTCATTGCTCCTGTTGTGTAGTTACAGACAGCATGGTTGAATAAATAACAATCCATCTTCTATCAGTATCTACATGGGCAGCCTTTGGGGCACACATCTTTATGATGTCTAAGTTATGCAGGAATACTGTTCAGCTCAGAATGTTTCTCTGCTTCTTAGTTTTGGGTAGAAACAAAGACACTTACAGTAACAGACATACAGTGTCCCTGCAGTGTCTTTCCATACAAGATCACACTGTCATGATCCACTTAGAAGTGTGAAGCTAAGCTCTCAGGGAAAACTTTCAAATCCTGCCTTGTCATTCTTTTATGTTTCCCACAGGAGAACAAAAAGCCAAGAAACTTTACACCAAAATCATTCTCTATTACCTCATCTTTATCCCTCTGATCAGTCCTCTAACAAGCTTCAAAGTCTTTCCAGTCTAAGAATTTTGCTGTTGGTGTCCCTAGACTCGTCTCACTGCTCCCTTTTTAAGGGCTTGTTCTGGCACAAGTGGGAACAGAAGGACCTGACTTGGGAAGAAAGTCAACAGACAGGAGCTAGAGTAGTAGTCCACTTCGGAACACCAATGTCTTGTACAATAACATGAACGTCTTATCACTGCTCAGAAAAATCCATGCTTGATGTGCTTTAAGATCAAATTTGCATTTTTTTCAGACATAGTACATTGGTGGTTTATGGTCATATTGTGATCAAATAATACCCCCAGGCTTTTGTCCTCCTCTGTTTCCAAACGATAAGCTCTTAGGTTCTAGTAGGAACCATTACTAGACCCCAAGTGTATGACCCTGGCCTTTGTGCTATTGAGTTACACTCTATTTCTACTGCTTCAAGACTCATTTCTGTCAATGGGAATGAACTAAAAATAGTTCCATATGGAGACTAGGCTTGCTTTTGTGTAATTCATTTTCATCAAACAGAAAGAAATTTCCTTTGCTTCATATATGAAAATTAATATAATGGCACATTTGTTAATTTCTTCTATGGATAAAACAATTCCAAATTTTGCAAGGGTCTTAGGGGCAATATAACTTTTTAAATTTGATACTGTTTCTTTACATAACCATGTATGTATTCTGCTGTATTTTCTGAAAACATTACATATTTTTATTAACTGTCATGGATGCATATACACAACAAAGTGACTGGATTCAATTGCATTGTACAGTGAACTCATTATTAATAAAGCATTTGATCTCTAACTTGGAAGGTATCAATGTTTACGAATTCTGGCCATCACACTTTACTGCTTGAAAATACTGACTCTGAATACAACTCCTAGATATTTTTGTTTATATATGTGTAAAAATGGCCACAAACTCCTTACTGAGTCTAAACCAAATATAAAGGACTTATACACTAAAGAACAATAAAGTACGTAAAGCTCAGCACAGGTTAAAATGCTGAATTAAGTTATTTTCTTTTTAACATTGTTATGAGGGGTCCAAAAATATTTAATTTAGCCTTGATAAAGACATTGCAATTTGAAATATAAGATGCCTTCAATTATGGCTTAATTTCGCCACCTTTACATATTGAAATCAACATACTGTGTGGTAAGTCTGTACTATTCAAAGTGAATAACAGTTAAGGAACTTGGCTGAGAAGAGAGATTTGCTTAAACTTTCTAATTTGCTGGTCTTCACCTAGTAAGCAATATTTCCTTAAAACTCTGTCAAATCATAATTCATATTTTATTTTCTTTTCTTGAGAAGAAAGATGAATTTAATTCGCCAGGCTAAAAAATAGTACTTCCCCACCACCACTACCACAGAAAATACCCAAAACAGTACTTGCGTAAAACAGATATAAAGCTTTAGGCTACAAAAAAACATTCTCACCTAATGTTCTAACTTATACACTTTTTTCCCTTGTTATATGCATCTGTTCACCAAAAAGCAGGCAGAAAGCCTTCTTCATTTGATGCCTTAAAAAGCTTACTTAGGACAAGACAATAAAGATTTTCCCATCCAAATGCATGCTGATACTAAATTCATTTTGTTATTGTTACTGAATGAAAAACAGAAATGGGGCATTCAGAGGAAAACAAAAGACAAAACAAGGGAAAGATTTGCATTTCTCAGTTTATGTTTACATTAATTATGTGTCTGACTAATTGTTTATCAAATAATATAATTTTTTATTCAGGTGAGATAACTCAGTATATTTAAGTTGAAGCCTGTGATCTATTGCTTTTCCTGTTCTTGCAGTTGTGGTTTTAAGTCTGGTTTCTGAGGCAGTGACTAGAGACCCTCCTTGGCCTGAGGCTACATGGTTTAGTCTTCCTCTTGCTTGAACTGGAAATCCAACAGTATGGCAAGAGTGAAGAGTGTGGCCATCCAAGAGGCTCTTCCATATGGTTTCTGCTGTAGGATTGACCAAAACGTACACAGACGAGGTACTTGCAAATGGCCCGTAGAAACTGTTCCTGTAGGCTCTGGAATCATTGCATAGATGTTGTGTATGAAGTTTAGGACCGCCAGTAGCAGGTATCATGCATGTTTGTGATCAGGTGGATGGGGATGCTGGCAGAATTCAGCAGAACAGAGGTTCAGGGACTCTCATCCCATCCAGATTGAGAAAACTTTGCAAGTGCCTTTGGGCACATGGGCAGCGACCACCACCCTGCTCAAAAGACTCAATTCTGCGCATGACCATCACCTTTATGCAAAAGATCCCATTAAATTGCCGGACATTTTTTTTTCGTTTTACTTTTTGTTTGTTTGTTTGTTTTTACCACTCTCCTGGAGTGTCTGTGTAGTAAGGCTTGTACAGCCAGCTGGTATCTCCTAACCAGTTTTGAGAACACTTGTCTTTGCTTCTAATGTGCTACAGAGTCAAATAGGTACAACCACAGATAGTTAATGCAGATTTTGAAATGAAACAGAGAAGACACAATCTTGTGGCCTGGACTTGGACTGGACCACTTATGGGCTACTTTTGCCTAGATATCTTAGACTGATATGTTTGTAGTAGTCTGTTTTTTTCATCTGGACACAGTTAAGGTGATTCTGGCAGGTTTAGTGTACTTATGGAGAAATAAACAGCGAATGTCACATTCTGCAAATTTACCTATGAACATATCCGAAATAGCATTTCTATGTCTCAGTTTTATTTCTGACATTGTCAAGTTGGGAACAAACTATTTCTTTCTCTTTTTAAAATATTGTTTTTATGGTTCTGGGAGATTTGTTCCAAAGAAACTAACAAAAATTTTAGGAAAGACCTCTGAGAAGTGACATAGCCTTTTTTTTTTTTTTTTTCCAGCTAGGATTAGTTTCAGAAATACCTCTTTGAGAAGTTAGCTTAATTTACATGGTGTTGAGGATGGTGTCAGCAGCTGTTAGGAGTAAATAAAGTGTGAATAAAGCTAGATTGCAGATTGTGAAAGATTTGTGCCAGAGACTTAAAATGAAATACATGATTTCATACTACCAACAAAGATGCATAATAGGCCCCTATAAACTAACTTCTAAAATGAAATGTTTTGTTGACTTTTACAACCAGCATAAGTCAACATTGTTATTATGTAGCTCCTTCACTTGCTGTAAGTTGGTAATAATTTGTAAGTGCTTTTTAAGAGAGGTAGATGATTTGCTAGTATTATCCATACAGCTGAAGTCATACATTTAATTTCCCTTAACTTCCAAAGCTATAATAGCTTCCACTAAAAATAATAGTTTAATATATTATTTATTTACAACTAAAAAGGATACTAACAGGGAAAAATCTGCATCAGGGAGCAGAATATACATAGGACTTGCAAAGAAGTAAGTTTGGAAAATCAGATCATTTTAATTTTTAGTGGCACTTCAAAGAGTCCTTAAACTTTGCCTGACCCATCATTTCACACAGTTTTAAAAAGGAAAAAAATACAAGGGAAGCTGCTATTACACATGTACACTGACTTGCTAACAGTAGAGTAATCTTTTACAACTACATAATTTGGGAGATAGCTCTATGACAGCCAGCCAAATTAGGAAGCAATTAGTGTGATAAGTAGAGAAACTGTGTCCTTTAAGGCATCTTCTTATGTACTGCCAAGACACTGCTTCTGGACAAGAGTTTAATAACTGCCTCATCTGTTGATTTAGATTAATTAATGCTGTCAAAGGAAAATACTGTAAATAAATATAAATATTTCCACTATAAGACATATTTTAGATATTTTGTTGTTACGGCAGCTTGCATCTCATTGTAAGCAGCATTTCCAATTATATTACTGCTTGTTAATAATCTGAGGCTTTGCTTCTGAAAGCAAATCATATAAAGTACACTTCTCTCTACTGTGCTTTTCTTTTGCTGTTTCTTATATTAAATACTGTTTCTCTTTACTCTGTGTCAGCTCAGTGTAATTTTAGAGTGAGCTGCTACACATATGTAAGAAAAGAAAATCCATCTTTGTCCAGTTGCTCATTGTTAGGTTGGAACACCTAAGAGTTAATTTCCTTAGAGTGTGTTTTCATCTTTCAGCCACATTCTCTGTAACGTGAAAAGTGCTGAAATAGTCATCATATGTAATCCACAGAGTTAACCTATATCCTATTCTGTTGGAAATCATATTTTTTAAATTCTTCATTCTTAAGCAAAGAAATACTTCTGGTGGGGGTTTTTTGTTTGTTTCACTGGGGTTTTGCTGTTGATATATGTTTGTGTATGTTAGTCACCTGGTTAATTGCTTATTTACAATAGAGTGTTGTGACCAGTAAACACTTTACCAGATGCCAGTTCAGTTCCCTTAATCTTGCTGTGTTGTAAAACATGGTCAGTGCTTAACCTAAAAAGAAAACATAAACATGCTTTCCACTCAAGTTATAATTTAGGCACCCAAATTAAAAATAAATCAAAAAGATAAACTTCCAAAAGGAGATAAAAACATACAATTATATCTTCCCTATTATCTACCAATACGTGTTTCCAAGACAGTATGTAACTTCTTCAGTTCCTTCCAATAAAATTGGGGAATACAATACAATGCAATACAATAGGGAAATTAAGTGTTTAATCTTAGAGGCAAGGTGCCTAACAAGCGGGCATTGCAGCACTTTACTACTAAGGCTCTGTGACTAGATGTGTCATCAGTTCATAATTGGTGTCTTAGCAGAGCCTTTACAAAGAAGACAGGGTAGCACTTACCTGATGGGACACAGTGAGGTGAACGACACTAGAGAATAACATGCTTAAATCCTATGGGCATGTCTGAGCTAAACTCTACTGCAGGATGCAAAGATTTCTGTGCTAGAACAAAACCCAAGGTGTTTATGTCATTAGCCGAGCTCAAGTGGAGCATTACTTTTTTGGAACTCCAGCTGTATTTTGTTTTGGTAGCAACCAAAACAAAACACCCCATTCAGGTGGAAAACCACTTCTGCCTAAGGTTGTTTTTTTTTTTAATATAATTTGTTCTCAGGTTACAGAATTGCTCCTCAGATACTGTCATGACCCACTAATGGTCAGACTACATGAATATCAACGAGTCTTGTCTATTTCTGTATCAATACACTTCAGTGACTAATTTATTGGAAAAAATAGTTTCTGAGACACATCTTAAAATGCTAATTCTTACACTAACAGACTACTTAAGAAGGGATTAAGAAATCCAATGCTGTGCAACAGGGATAACGCTCCACTCTGAACTGTGATCTTTAAATACAAGGCTGATGCTGGACAATGTTCTTAGTCGTATGGTTTACTTTTAGGTAGTCCTGTGAAGAAAAAGAAGCCAATATTGTATTAATAGATGTATTTTTTGTGTGTCTTGTATAGGTCCATTTAAAACTATGAAGAAAGATAACTTTATCTGCTACAGTCTTATGGAAGAAATCATCAACTATATTATTTGATGACTACATGGATTTACTTCTCGTGCCATAGTGGGAGGGGGGAAGAAGAAAAAATAGATCAAAGGAATTGTTTAGATGTAATATATTAATTCTACACTTGAAACTGGGCTATATCTCATGAGTAGAATTTGCATAGGGCCTTATTTGCCCATAAAAAGCCATGCAAAAATTCCTCAGATACCAGAAAGAAAAACCTCAGACCTGAAAGAGAAACCTTTCAGGATGATATTAGGAAATCTTGCCAGCCCCACAACAACCTGGCCTCAAGATGATCCCAGAAGCAGTCCAGCAAATTCATCAGCCAGTTTCTAAATAAGCGAAGGAATGAGAACTGCTGTTTGAAAAATATAAAAGGCTTACGGGAATTTATGAACTGGAAAGCCTATTTCTTATAATAATTAAGAGTCCATCACTGTTTAACCCCTGATCTCTCACAGGTGCTTGTGCCATATGTCAGGTGTTGAAACACTGGATAACTTTCTATGTGTAAGAAACGGCATTGCAACAAAATGGTGGTCAACTGGGATGTGAGCAGTGAAGATACTTATAACAGTTGAGGAAAATTTTAGAAAGGCCTATGTAAAGCCAACACCAACAGAAAACTGCCCCAAAGAGAGACTGAAGATTAATGAATGAATACTGCATAAATTTTGGAAAGATGTTTCAATAGGAAAAGTAAAACAATAACAAATCTAAAATTACAGAAACAAGGAACCTCTGTAAGAATAACAGAGTCATGGCCAACTAGTGACTATGGATATGGCTCGAGAGCAAAATTCATGAAGGGTCTTTTATTTTTTTTTTTTGTATTCATATGATCTCCTTCTGTAAAAGAAGTAATTAAAATCTGCACAATATGTCCCCCTTTGTCCCTAAAAGTTATAAAGTTATCACATAAGGGGAAGATAAAATAAATAAATGACTAGAAAGGTCATCAGTAAGAAAAAAAAAAAAAGAAAATCACCAAAAAAATTCTGTATTTATTGTCAAAGGATGAAATTTTTAATTGGATTTGTACATGCAGATAACATGTAACAGATAATTTGAGGATGAAAAGTCCATAAGCACCTTTAGAGGCCCATCAGCATCATACAATGTTCACTTGCCACTTTCCCTATATAATTAGGGACCATACATAGACCTAATAAAAGTATCAGTGCTTATAAAAATGGCTGCAGTTCATTTTAAGCTGGCCGCATAACTGAGCATAACATTAACAATTAATAGTTTGCAAAGGTCTGTACAAATCTAGTACCTTGTCTCTCACCACAGCACGACTAAGAACAAAAACAGCAAAAGTATGCTCTGCCCTTAACTTCTTTAAAGCACGTATTCTTGTCCAGAGTTTCCACATAGGAAGGAACCTATTTTATAAACCCATGAACATGGGGAACGGAGTTTTCAGTTTCTTTGGACTCAAAAGTTTTATACAGTACTAAGTGTATCAAATGCTAAGTATTAATCTGACAGATAAAGAATTAGAGTGATTGCCATCAATATAGGCAATGTAGTATCCACAATAGCCAGAGTGTTGGACACAGGGTGCATAAAGATAATTTTCTGAGTAACAATCCTGTAAGCACACTTTTATTATGATGCAACCCAAGTTAAGCAGATAATTCCTTAACTCTGAAATATATTACACAGGTTAGCTACTTTGTTTTTGAAGAGTATCTATTACTTTCACACAGGCTGTCATTGTCTTCACAGCTGTGTGCAATGATATTTACTGTAGGCAAAGCTGAAGGCAGACGTTACTTAACAGATTCCATATTAACATTTGTGTAAACGGTGTTGTCTCTATATCACACGCTTGACCACTCTTTTCAATTTCTTGTAATAAGGGCGATATTGCTTAGTGAGTTTTTTCAATTTTTTTTAGGAATAGCTCCTAACATCAATCCAGTGTTTTGAGATCCTTCTGTAACAAATCCAAGAGAGCAGACAAAAGACTTTCCTTTAAAATTACCTTTACTAGACTACAATTTCAAAATCACCATGCCCATACTTCAAAGAATATTTTTTTTATTTAATACTGATCATTAACTAGATCAGTTTCAACTAATAAAAAGAAGGTGAACTAGGCAATCAAATTCAAGCACCAGTGGTGTTACCTGAGCTTGTGGTTGTTTATAACTATGTCCTCCACAGAAATGTTTGGAGGACTGGGGAAACAAAAGATGTAAAGAAACAGTAAAATATAGATTTTTTTAAACTTTCAGTGAATGTGGAACAACATTATTAGGTTTTAAAGTAAAAAGTAAGATTGTAATATTTACAACCTCCCAACAGATGGAAGTAGAGTAATCAACAGGAGAGCAAAGCTGAGATGATTGTATGAGAGATATTTGTCTTGTATTATACAGTAAGTGAAAGAATCTCTTTGATTACAGATGGAAGGGAAAACATGACTAAATGAATTCTAGGGATAAATCTTCAGTTCGTCTGAAGTCCTGATCAAATCAGTCTTTCTGCAGCTCAGTTTCTCCTCCCGTAAAGCTACATAATATAAAGGTACTGCAAAGCTATCCAGGAGAAGTTATTTTTTCATTGAGCCACATCCTGGAAGTATTTAACTACCGAGAGTTACAATTAAATAGTACAATCAGCCTTTAACAATGGAAAAATCTTTAAAGGGCTGTTCTCGTTTAAATTGTCATTGGCATCTAACAAGATGAGTGAAGACTATTCCTTATAGAATAATTAGGATAAAAATCAAGTTTGTTGACCTCACCGTGTTTTTGCAGTTTTGAGTGGGTCAAAACATACATCTTCCATCTTCTTTTTATTTAGTAGAATGGGTGTAAATTATCCAACCTCACCTCTGTTAACAGGGTAGCTGACAGGAATGGATTTTTTTAAAACCAGTTTTGCTTATAGGGGTTAAAGTGTAACTGGTCAAATAGTGTACGTTGGCATAAGATCTAAACAGTTAGCTATGGTTTATGAGGGTAATTTTCAAAAAAATCTTGTCTACCACTTAGGCAACTATATGCTGCCACTAAGATTTACCTGAAAGCTCCCTACAAAATTTAAGAAAACAGTATTGATCATAAAGTTTGAAAAACGGTTACTACAAGACAGATTGGGACTGTTAGGGAAATACTTCAAAGAGTTGGAAATTTCACCATAATGAGTGTTACAATGCAAAAAAAAAAAAAGAAAAAAAGACAAAAAGGCCTTATTATCTGTGGAAAAATACAAACGAACACAACACAGTGTGTAAATGAGATAAAAAAAATTTCCTTGCTTACTTACTTGGAGAAATCACAGGAGAAATGGAGTCTGGCAATGGCTTGGGGGATTTATTAATTTGATTTTTTTGTTGGTTTGGGGGTTTTTTTTAGGCTATGAAGATTGTAAAAAAGCATTCAGCAAAAAGACAGAAAGAAATTGCTCTAATGTGGAAGGAAGACATGTAAATTAAATAAACAAAAAACTTTACATACCAGAGAAAAATTGGTATAAAAAGAATGTCAATAATGCATACTCTTTGAGTTGTTCTTAGGTGATGTTTATACTAAACAAGGACTTTTCTTCAGCTTTCCATAAAAGCTGAAAAGGAGCCTAGATGAAACAACGGAATAGCCAATGGATTGTTCCATGCCATAGACGTCATGCTCAGTATATAAATGGGAGTTGGCCAGGGGGGAGGAATCCATGATCTCTGCTCTAGACAGGCTGGGCAGCTAATTCCCTGTGCGGTGAGAGTGACTTGTGCCTTGTAGATTCTTTTACCATTATTATTGTTATTTTCCTTTTCTGTTGCTGTTCTATTAAACTGTCTTCATCTCAACCCATGAGGTTTTTTGTCCCTTTCCCCTTCTTTTCTCTCCCTTCTCCCTGCCCTTCTCAGGGAGGAAGGGGGAGAGAGGGAGAGGCTCTGTGGTCCTAGTTGCTGGGTGGGGTTAAACCATAACAGGGTCATTTTGCACTATTTTTTAAAACTAAACTGTTTCTTTCGTACAGAACTGAGCACAGATTTGGGGGATCCTATCTACCTATTAAATTTGGAATAATAAACCATAAACCATTAATGCCCTCTTCTTTTCTGAGCAATGTGTCTGTGTTGTGTTGACCTTGGCTGGCTGCAAGACCTCAACCTCTGTCTAGTGTTTTGCCCTTCCTTAAATCTGTTTTCCCAGAGATGTCACCACCGTGGCTGAGGGGCTCGGCTCTGCCCTGGCGGGGGTCAGTTGGATCTGGCTGGAACTGGACTTCCCTCTTCCCCACTAGTGAACATGGCCAGGCCTGGAACCTGGCCAAAGCTGAATGTTGTACATCCATTAGATGAGTTCATGAAGCTACTAATTCCCACTTTTTATTATTAAATGGACATCTTTTCTGTTCAATTACTGCATGGGTCTGGTTCCCTTATCTTATGTGATTATTGTAGGGATTTTAGTGTGAACTCAGCACAGATTTGCTTCTGTATCTCAGCTATAGCTGAGCTTTCTAACTTCTTTTTAATGAAAAAAAAACATTTGTTATAGCAACTGGTGCTTTATACCTTTTAAAGAAATTCCTGAATTGCCCCACTGTTGAGACTTCATTGGCATGAGATATCCTATGCTAGTAATTTTTTCCCCAAAAAGGGAGTATTTGTGTTCCCTAATCCAGGGAACTTTAATTAGCTTTTAAATTCACTTCTAGCTATAACTTATCATTTATAGGGTTTGTTTCTTAAAATCAAACTTTTGGACATGTCTGCACTGCACAATATAGTGTTATGTTAAATATTTCCTGGTGAACTTGGGGAAGTCAAGGATATGGGTGCAACTGTGGGTCACAGTGAAACTGCATTAGCATGGTAGCTAATGGCAAGGCTATTTAGCTCCATCTCAAGGCAGCGCTACTTAGTTGATTCTCAGCAATGTCCTGAGCTGTATTGCTCACTTTTATTTCCTCCAGTTCCTGAGATACTTCAGCTGTGTCCAGCTCAAGTGCCTTTTGTCCAGCGATGTATATACTCCCTGAGGCCAAATGAATGGAATCATATGGCCTCCAGATCTGCTTCATAACCAGCCTCTTCCACTGTCAAACAACCAGTTATTTCAACATATGGCAACTAATCAGATAAATAGAGATTTAGAAACCTGCCTTCAGGTAGGGTTCATTTCCTGAACAGGGGCTGCTCTGCAATGCCAATTTTCAAAATATCCTATTGGATTTGTGCAAAAATAAAAAAAAAGTAAAATATATTTCACTTAAAAATGAAGAACAGTGTAACTCTCACTAGTGAAGAGAACTGTTTTATCTACATGCTGCACTTAATCATATTAAGCAAATATATTGGTATTCACTGACATGAGAGCCTTTTATGTGATCAAATAAAGATCAAGTTGTTTATGTATTCTTGGGTGGTATTTTCCTGTGACTTTTTTATCTACAGTAAGTTACTCCTGATATCAGGTTGTGGTGCTCACTAAGGTCTCTTACCTGAAAATTAAAAAAATAAAAAAATACTGTTTGCAACAAACAGTCTGTGCCACAGAGTTTTTTGCAATCAAAGCTATTTTACTAAGACTGGGAAGCTTCCCCTAGCCTGTATACTTCAATCAGATTAATATTGATATTGACTTTTTACATCACCTTTTGTACAGGAAGTATTAAGCTTGATATAACTAATGACACTGCACTCCAGAAATAGAGATATACAAATTTTGCAAAGTGCTTCCCATATTTTATTAATAAACTGATAGATTGAGCATGATATCTGGCATTAAAAATATTTTCATAACTTTCTGACTTCTGATCAAAAGTCCAATGAAAATATACCCAGCCCTAAGCACCAAGTAAGTATGTCTAATATAAGAACACATACGTTAATTCCACCGAGTGTTCACTTTTGGCTGAATCTGTAGATGCAATTAAATTATTGGAAGGAAAATCCAGGTCTTCATTGCATTGCACTACTGCTTTCTCTCTCATTGGAGATTATTTCCTCTGCATAAAACAATTAAACTTTTTAAAATAAAAGTTGACATTAGGGTTAAAACAAACAGTCCAGTTAATATTGGAAGCTCAATAAATCATGTTATGCCAGAAAGGTTAGGAAAAAGGAATGAATTTTGGTAGGGTCACCATTTTAACAGAGTAATGTCACTGAAGCTTTAAATAAAGTATCTCTTAAAGGTAGTATAAAAGATAAGTTGATAAGATACAATTAACTGAAACTTGCAGGTTTCACATATTCATGTTTGTTACTATGATAGACTATTTTGTTAGCATGCTTCCAGCATGTTCCATGTCTTTAACATAATTTTGAAAAATAATAAAATTTTGAAAGATAATAGTTAGAAACAGTACATGAATGATGTATTGAAAATGAATAATATAAAGGACATATTGACTTACATTTTAAATTAAAGTAGTTGCCCATTTCTTTCAATTACAGGGCATTCTTCATACCAATATTGTGAGTGAGACAGGCTGTGAGATAAAAGACTGAAAAGAGAAAGGAGTTTTGGTCAAAAAATAGTGAAATTTCAATGTTAGAATTACGATGTAGAANAAAAAAAAAAAGAAAAAAAGACAAAAAGGCCTTATTATCTGTGGAAAAATACAAACGAACACAACACAGTGTGTAAATGAGATAAAAAAATTTCCTTGCTTACTTACTTGGAGAAATCACAGGAGAAATGGAGTCTGGCAATGGCTTGGGGGATTTATTAATTTGATTTTTTTGTTGGTTTGGGGGTTTTTTTTAGGCTATGAAGATTGTAAAAAAGCATTCAGCAAAAAGACAGAAAGAAATTGCTCTAATGTGGAAGGAAGACATGTAAATTAAATAAACAAAAAACTTTACATACCAGAGAAAAATTGGTATAAAAAGAATGTCAATAATGCATACTCTTTGAGTTGTTCCTAGGTGATGTTTATACTAAACAAGGACTTTTCTTCAGCTTTCCATAAAAGCTGAAAAGGAGCCTAGATGAAACAACGGAATAGCCAATGGATTGTTCCATGCCATAGATGTCATGCTCAGTATATAAATGGGAGTTGGCCAGGGGGGAGGAATCCATGATCTCTGCTCTAGACAGGCTGGGCAGCTAATTCCCTGTGCGGTGAGAGTGACTTGTGCCTTGTAGATTCTTTTACCATTATTATTGTTATTTTCCTTTTCTGTTGTTGTTCTATTAAACTGTCTTCATCTCAACCCATGAGGTTTTTTGTCCCTTTCCCCTTCTTTTCTCTCCCTTCTCCCTGCCCTTCTCAGGGAGGAAGGGGGAGAGAGGGAGAGGCTCTGTGGTCCTAGTTGCTGGGTGGGGTTAAACCATAACAGGGTCATTTTGCACTATTTTTTAAAACTAAACTGTTTCTTTCGTACAGAACTGAGCACAGATTTGGGGGATCCTATCTACCTATTAAATTTGGAATAATAAACCATAAACCATTAATGCCCTCTTCTTTTCTGAGCAATGTGTCTGTGTTGTGTTGACCTTGGCTGGCTGCAAGACCTCAACCTCTGTCTAGTGTTTTGCCCTTCCTTAAATCTGTTTTCCCAGAGATGTCACCACCGTGTCTGAGGGGCTCAGCTCTGCCCTGGCGGGGGTCAGTTGGATCTGGCTGGAACTGGACTTCCCTCTTCCCCACTAGTGAACATGGCCAGGCCTGGAACCTGGCCAAAGCTGAATGTTGTACATCCATTAGATGAGTTCATGAAGCTACTAATTCCCACTTTTTATTATTAAATGGACATCTTTTCTGTTCAATTACTGCATGGGTCTGGTTCCCTTATCTTATGTGATTATTGTAGGGATTTTAGTGTGAACTCAGCACAGATTTGCTTCTGTATCTCAGCTATAGCTGAGCTTTCTAACTTCTTTTTAATGAAAAAAAAACATTTGTTATAGCAACTGGTGCTTTTTACCTTTTAAAGAAATTCCTGAATTGCCCCACTGTTGAGACTTCATTGGCATGAGATATCCTATGCTAGTAATTTTTTCCCCAAAAAGGGAGTATTTGTGTTCCCTAATCCAGGGAACTTTAATTAGCTTTTAAATTCACTTCTAGCTATAACTTATCATTTATAGGGTTTGTTTCTTAAAATCAAACTTTTGGACATGTCTGCACTGCACAATATAGTGTTATGTTAAATATTTCCTGGTGAACTTGGGGAAGTCAAGGATATGGGTGCAACTGTGGGTCACAGTGAAACTGCATTAGCATGGTAGCTAATGGCAAGGCTATTTAGCTCCATCTCAAGGCAGCGCTACTTAGTTGATTCTCAGCAATGTCCTGAGCTGTATTGCTCACTTTTATTTCCTCCAGTTCCTGAGATACTTCAGCTGTGTCCAGCTCAAGTGCCTTTTGTCCAGCGATGTATATACTCCCTGAGGCCAAATGAATGGAATCATATGGCCTCCAGATCTGCTTCATAACCAGCCTCTTCCACTGTCAAACAACCAGTTATTTCAACATATGGCAACTAATCAGATAAATAGAGATTTAGAAACCTGCCTTCAGGTAGCGTTCATTTCCTGAACAGGGGCTGCTCTGCAATGCCAATTTTCAAAATATCCTATTGGATTTGTGCAAAAATAAAAAAAAAGTAAAATATATTTCACTTAAAAATGAAGAACAGTGTAACTCTCACTAGTGAAGAGAACTGTTTTATCTACATGCTGCACTTAATCATATTAAGCAAATATATTGGTATTCACTGACATGAGAGCCTTTTATGTGATCAAATAAAGATCAAGTTGTTTATGTATTCTTGGGTGGTATTTTCCTGTGACTTTTTTATCTACAGTAAGTTACTCCTGATATCAGGTTGTGGTGCTCACTAAGGTCTCTTACCTGAAAATTAAAAAAATAAAAAAATACTGTTTGCAACAAACAGTCTGTGCCACAGAGTTTTTTGCAATCAAAGCTATTTTACTAAGACTGGGAAGCTTCCCCTAGCCTGTATACTTCAATCAGATTAATATTGATATTGACTTTTTACATCACCTTTTGTACAGGAAGTATTAAGCTTGATATAACTAATGACACTGCACTCCAGAAATAGAGATATACAAATTTTGCAAAGTGCTTCCCATATTTTATTAATAAACTGATAGATTGAGCATGATATCTGGCATTAAAAATATTTTCATAACTTTCTGACTTCTGATCAAAAGTCCAATGAAAATATACCCAGCCCTAAGCACCAAGTAAGTATGTCTAATATAAGAACACATACGTTAATTCCACCGAGTGTTCACTTTTGGCTGAATCTGTAGATGCAATTAAATTATTGGAAGGAAAATCCAGGTCTTCATTGCATTGCACTACTGCTTTCTCTCTCATTGGAGATTATTTCCTCTGCATAAAACAATTAAACTTTTTAAAATAAAAGTTGACATTAGGGTTAAAACAAACAGTCCAGTTAATATTGGAAGCTCAATAAATCACGTTATGCCAGAAAGGTTAGGAAAAAGGAATGAATTTTGGTAGGGTCACCATTTTAACAGAGTAATGTCACTGAAGCTTTAAATAAAGTATCTCTTAAAGGTAGTATAAAAGATAAGTTGATAAGATACAATTAACTGAAACTTGCAGGTTTCACATATTCATGTTTGTTACTATGATAGACTATTTTGTTAGCATGCTTCCAGCATGTTCCATGTCTTTAACATCATTTTGAAAAATAATAAAATTTTGAAAGATAATAGTTAGAAACAGTACATGAATGATGTATTGAAAATGAATAATATAAAGGACATATTGACTTACATTTTAAATTAAAGTAGTTGCCCATTTCTTTCAATTAGAGGGCATTCTTCATACCAATATTGTGAGTGAGACAGGCTGTGAGATAAAAGACTGAAAAGAGAAAGGAGTTTTGGTCAAAAAATAGTGAAATTTCAATGTTAGAATTACGATGTAGAAAATCCAGTATAGAAAAATAAAATAATACAGTGCATTTTACTTTAAGAGCTCTTCAGGAAACATGATTTAATTTCTGTTTGTTAATAAAGGATCTTGAACTATCAGTAATATATCGTACTTATATATGTTCCTAGGCTTTAATGAGGATGTTTTTAATGTCAACAATCTTTAATTATTTTGGCTGAAAAGACCAAATGCAACCCAAGAACAAATGTATGCTCTGATTCTGTGACCTTTACTAGTAAAATAAGAATTACCTTTTGAAAAAGGTCCTCCAAAGACTTTTAAAAATCAGTCGAGAGAAAAAGACATATAAAATCTTAAGTATTATGGATGTCTTTTGAGAAAACAGCTATATGGACACATTTCTCATTTCCTGATGATTTTCTTGATGTTACAGTCTCATTAATTCAGAGTGGGGTTGCCTGAAAATGTCTTAGTGAAAACACACTTAGGCAAATGCATTATGTTTGGGGACTAAATTTTTTGTTTATAAACTCTATTAGATTGTGTTTATTTGGAAGGCCTTTAGTTTTGGCAGCGTGAGAGGGAAGAAGCTGTCTTGGAATTCAAAAAATGATAAGCATGCTCAGGTTTTCAGCAGGTCTTCTCAAAGGCCAGGAGCCAGCTATGCTTCTGTCCCTCTCTACACTGAAGAACATATTCTCCTCACTGAAAAACATATTCTTACCAGTTTCATTGTGGCTAGAGCAAGTAGGAAGAGGTATTTAAATGAAAAACTGCAGGATTCAAGGTTGCCAGAAGCTCCAAGTTTTGCTTCAGTCTAATTCTGGGANATAAAAACAGGATCACTGACAGACATGTGCAGAGGATTTAGATGTACAAAATTTTTTTTCATTATGTGCAATGTATTCTGATGGATTTATCTGCCGTAAAGACTATATATGTCTATTTACTCTCAGTCTAAACTGATTTGCCCTTCGATACAGGTAAGCACAACAGTGATGGGAGTTGATGTAGATGGTATGGTTGTTACCACTCTAGGTGTTCATGGATCATCACTCTTACAATGCTTTTAATTCATTCATATATAAAGGTGGCAAGGAGAATTGGCCAAAATTTCTCATATACAAAGGAAGTGCAAAATATCATTTTACATACAACAGATGTTCAAAGAAAAGCAGCCAGTTGCATGTACATGAGGCTAGAAATCTTCCTGCTTTTTTTTTTTTTTAATAAAGATAAGAATAAAGTAACATGTCAGAATCTTTCCTAAAATATTATCTGGCTTAGTATATTGCAAGTAATGTGAGGCAAAATGCCCAAAAGTTAAGTTCTCAGCTCTTTTTCTTTATAACCGTGTGGGCTTTTTTCCATGAAATCAACAATTCTGCTGGAATGTTTTTTAACAATTTCACTTCTGTACTTGTTCATGCTGTGCCCAGAGCTCAGGGACTCAAGGTATCCCTGCATCTAACACTCAAGCAAAAATCATCTCTCACGCTAATTTCCTCTGTACATGTCACTTCCCGCTGTCCTCTTTCTTTTTGGCTTGAGAAACCCATATTATCTTTGGCAATTGTTCAGGAACCATAAGCAAAGCATCTATTCCAAGCCTGTCCCTTGCTATTTGAAATTTACATGTTATTCCCAGTCTTTCCATTACTACTCAGAACACTTTCCAAAATAGGAATAATGTATAAATCACCAAAATCAAAGATAGCCGAAAAGCGCCATCAAGTATTTCTGGATTTGCCCCCAAGGTTTAAGGTTGAAATTTCTGAAGACAACAGCTTTAAATGGGCCCTCAGAGCTCAGCATCTGTCCAGATATAACTAGGACTAGGAGTCTTACATTAAGTACAGAACTTATCTAGAGTACAAGACCCCCAATTTTATATGCATAAAAGTCTGTTTGGGTGTAAACCCCATGGAAGATACTGAATTCTTTGATAGTTTTCTTTAAATCAGAAGTTAGAATGAGGATAAAAAATGACAGATTGATGGTGGGGAGTGGATGGTCAGATTAGATGACCTTTAGAGGTCCCTTTTAACACAAAGTGTTCTGTAATTTATGATCTATGTGTATAGGATTTACCAGTGGATGTTCCTAAGTGCTGTTTCTAACCCTATTAATTTTACGCGACAGGAATGGATCACAAAGATAAGCAGAGATATATACAACAGAATCTTTCTTACTACATCAAGTGACAAGCAAGCCCTGGAGAGGCCCTCACAACCTTAGCTGCAGCTTATAAGATTTTTTCAAATTCTCTAATTAAAAATTAATTTTTAAAAATTGCCAGTTGTCAGCCAGATCTAATGCTTTATGAGCTTCTAAATACCTCCTAGTGATCAAACTATTATACTTACGGGCTTTATTCCCATCAAAAAAGCATAAGCAAAGCATCCATATTTTGGATAATCCCTTTGTACTTTGTTACAGCACAAAAAAATCAATGTGACTAAACTATATGAAGAGGGTCTTAATGAACAAGACAAACAAGAATAGGTCTCCAGTGTCCAGTGTTAAATTGTTCAAGTGCATTTTTGTCTGTAGAAATGGAGTCTGTGTTGACATCACTAATTTATGCCATTTTTGCAATTTTCTTTCCATTAGTTTAATATCTATGCATCTAACCACAACCTGTTGCTAACTAAAACCTCAGTGAAAGAACTTATGCAGGCAAGATAAACTCATAAATTACCTTGGCTCAGCTAAATGTGGTAATTTTCCAAGTTTTCTTATTTGATTGAGTCTGTCAAGTGAGTTGCGTGTTCCTACTTCAGACTGACACAGCAGGATTGCTTTTCTTTCAAATTTAGGGTCATGATTCTATGCATAAACCAGAATGGCTGATGTTTGCACATCGTGCTTCAGCTGGTGTGATCAGCCTTTACATTTTGGGTCCTGGTTCTACTGCTCTGAAGAGTCACCTCTCTACGCCTTACACTGGTTATAACAATATCCTTGGGAGTCACAACAGAAAAGGGACCAAAGTGTGTGAGGGGTTTTCAAAGGTCTTGTGACACCCTTGATTTTATTGCATATGTATAATTATCGGCAATATGTCACATAAACAAAATATATGAAAATGAAATGTTGGCAATAAACAAGAAGAGTTTAGGATGTTCAGTATATTTCTATGGTTTTCTCCTCATTCAATATTTGCAGGTCTGCTTCAAGGGGGTAAGGCAGGGTGAGCCCTGCACGGGCTGTGCCTTTACTAACAGAATATGGTCCCACCAGGTCTGAGCACTGCAGGCAGAGCTGGGTGCTGGTGAGAGGATTCACTGACAGCCCCAGAAAAGGTGAGGAGGCAAATCAAATCCATCATCCCTCCAGGCTCCATCAAGGGAACCCAATCACAAAAGAGGGGAGACATGGTTGGAGCAGATGTAACAAAGGTCCAAAATCTACCCCAGAGACAGGAGCTGGAGGCAGGTACACCTCTGACAGCTCTCGGGAAGTTTGGTTGCTCAGGCCTGAGCTGAAATGGGGGTTCTGGGCCCATAAGCAGGGGTTGGAGTGCTGAGAGATACTAAGGTCTATCTGTGCTCTCAAGGCCCTGACAAATACCTGCCCTATTTCTGGTGGCTAGAAAAGTTTTATTTTCTAAAATCTTAATTCTATTCTATAGTATAAAAGAGTATTCTTGGCTTCTCTTTGAATTTACATTTAAACACACAGGTAGATGTTTTACACCCAAGCTATGGCTAGAAACTGCAAAGTCCCTGGATAACAGTTTGGGCAAGTTCCTTTCTTAATTATCTTGGTAGCTTACCGAAAGCCTGCCTTTCTCCATCTGTCTGTTTGTGCTGGCTCAGCAGTAGCTGCTCATCAGGCTGACAAAGCTTCCTGTATCCTGTTTACCTTTGACTCAGTCTAAGATGAAAAAAGTAGTGTTTATAGAAAGAAAAAAAGGAATTTTTTAAAAAAACATTGTAGATTATAAAATAGTTTATTCTCATAGTAATAAGACGACCCAAACACCTAATTTTTATGGAAAACTCACTTGTGCATGCTTTTTGGGTACTACTTCAACTAACAGCAATCTAATCATTACATTAAATGTCAAACAGTGTATCAGCTACTGACTGGTACAGTGGTATTCTAAATTTGCTATGAATACTTCAGAGGCTTAACTAATTAGCTTGTAATGAATTATAGATGTTAGCTACCCTTGGTTCTGATACATTAACAGTGAAAGTACCTTTAAAAAAGTTGGAGTAACTTGTCACATTTTTTGTTACAAGGGTTTTGCTAGCATATGAAATTTCCCAAAAACTTTGGATTTCATTTAACTAGAACAAATTATATTTTAATTATAAATGTAGGTTTCCATAATCTTACAAAGGAATCAAAGGTTTGCATACATTCTGCCTATCAGGTTTTTTTCTAAGACATTTTTCATCCATCTTTGCCAGCACTGTGGATATGTGGTAATACTTTTTTGGAAGGTTGGGGTTTTGGTTGTTTTTTTGGGTTTTTTTTGTTAGTTGGTTTTTGGTTTGTTTGTTTGTTTGTTTTGTTTCTTGTGTATTAGAAGGGAAGACCATCTTCCACTTTGACAAATGCATAAAACACAATTTTTCATAGCCCCCAAAATATAACATCCTAACTAGATATATGCTGCAATACTCTACAGGAGTTCTTGAATGGTCACTAAAAATTGAATCTCTTCAGAACAGTCTGCAAGACACAAGACCTCAATCTGCTAAAGGATGTCAGTACAAAACGTAGCAGTCAGTGTACACATCTCCATCAAGGGTAGCAGCCCAGGGACTTTTTAAAGCCCATGAAAAAAAAAAATCATATTTTCAGACACTGTTACATTTAACTTATTCTATGTGTCTACCCGGAAACATTGGTGACAATTCATGTACTTAAATGTAGTCCTCTAGGGCAAGTTTAGGCATCTGAAGAGTATCTGAGTTATCTGCACAAGGCTGCATTACAGAAGGAAAACATGCCTTTTTGCAGCAGCAGCTGGAGATGGGGAGGATACTGTATTGCATCTAAAGTCACTATAGAAACTGTTGCTTATGTACCTCGAAGTTGCTTCCTTAGATCCCAAGCATGGAAACCTTTAGGATCTCAAAAAGGGATTTGCTACAACCAGCGTCCTCAGGAAGAATTGCCTAAAATTACATAAGAGGCAAAGCACAATGCTGAGTCTTAAGTGGCACTCCTGTCTAGAATTAGGTACTTTCCTCTGTGCCTCATGGAGTTAAGTTTCTCCAGTTAGATTCACACATCTTGGACTCCTCTTCCTCCAGGTCAGAAGTCTCCAGATACTTTAATTTTTGTTAACAGAGGTGCCATTAAGTTCAAGAGCCTGACTGGTGTTGTTTAGCCCTGAACTTTGTAACTAAAAGCTCATTGCCACACTAAGTCACTATACCTACAGCTGTATTTTACATATCACAGTTTTGGATTTCTAGGTCCAAAGTGGGAAAAGATAGGGACAGAGATGTAAAAGGCCTAAAGTGTGTAAGTTTCATTGAAGCTGCAGAAAGACATATAAATGTACTGTTTAGGCTGGGAGAATTTCTCTTTTCCATAGACATTTCGTATTATTAATATTTAAGAGAGAAAATACAAAAATCATGTAAGCCTGGGCAGAGCTCAGAAGCATGTAGAAGTGGACATCCATTTGCAAACACAGAATAGCCAGGCTTATTGTTAGAAAGCAATAAGCAATACAAGGGGACATAATTTACGCAATAGTAATCTTTGCAGTTTTGATCAAAAGTTAAGAACACTCTCTAAGTTCTAAACACATTTATTCAAACTGGCTGGTGCTTAGGGGTCCCGATTATAATTTAATTAATCTGCCTGTTAGAGTTGCCCCAGCTGAACCTCCTTCTTCTCTGCCAAATGCTCTGACTCACTCCACCTTCCCTAAAATCCATTGCAATTTTCTGTGACAGCTAAGGAAACATGTGTTTTATATTAAACTAAATATTAGACTATTGTGTTTGTCTTTTTAAATTTCCATTCCTTGCCAGATCAAACACTTGAGCTTACTGTAAATCAGAAGTGTATATTTTCGGGAAGCTGAAACTTACCAATGACAAGTTGGAGAAATGCACTATGTCAGCATACTGTTCATCCTAAACATTGTACTCAGCTTAAATAAATCCTCTTATTTTCATCTTCTATTGTAATATACTGCTATTTTTCTATAGAGTACAATGCCACAACAGTGAGGTGGCACAGTCATAAAATATATGTTCAGGCTGCTTCTAAGCAGGCTGGTCCCAGGTAGAAATGAAGGCAGACAAAACCCTTTTGTACCTTATGTTGAATTGTGAAGGAGCACTGCAGCAGCCAGGAGAAGCTGGAGCATAGGCACACTGCCCTAACACCTTGTCCTTGGCCACCTTTGTCCATGTGCCGGCAGCCCACAGGCTGAGCCAGGAGGGTGTTTAATGCAGGCCTTGCCCCATCAGCTCCATACCACTAGTGACCTTCCTCCTGGGCCAGCTCTGGGTGATTTTTGGTTCCTTTGCATCAGCAGAGCTGGTATAAATTGGGCCTCAGTGATAAATTGGGCCTCAGAGATAAAATTAAGGAGGATTTTTGGGCAGCGTTTTGTGTTAAGGTATTTGACAAAAAAGTTAGTATTGTGCTGTTTACATTTTCAACTAGATAACACTCCAAATAGCAAGTTACTAGTTCCCAAAAAGGCAAAATACCTTTTTTAAAACTTATAATGACTTGTATTTTGACCCAAGGAACATAAGGACATAATAACCATACTGTTATCATACTTCTTACCAACAGTACACTAAGTTTGAGAAACTTCACAAAGGGATATAGAAAGACCAAACACTGTTAAATATAAATAAGTGTAAGAATGCAGAGAGAGCTGTAGCAGATTTTTTTCAGAGCTCATCCTACTCTGAGCTTCACATTTCTAAATAGAAATTTTTCATAAGACAAAAGAAGGAAAATTGTTTGTGTTCAGGCAGGGATAAGGAGTTTTTCAGAAGAACTAGGTAGAATCTTATAAATCACCTGGACCAATGCAATATATGGAACAAAGAAAAGCACTCCTTTTTATAGAGCTACGGCTTTCTTACTGTCAGAGCAGCAGGCAGAGATGAGTTGATTTGATTAATATATTTAAACTTAATGAAAGATTCTAGTAAAGTCGTTCACAAGGAGACATTAAGGATACTTGATATCTGCACTGAAAAAGAAATACTTGTCATGATTAGAACTTTATATGACAAAAAACTAGTGATAAGAATAAAATGGATGGTTCACAGCATACTAAAATATTAATAGCTGTTTAATTCATGGGTTAAATTTTGGATTGGCATGATTCAAAGTTCTTTCCACATGTTATAAAAAAATTTATCATATTAAATCAATGGCAAAATAATTAATATTATATTTTGGTATATGTTGCAAAAATACATTTGGTGAACAATATGCAAAACACAGACTTGTAAACATGGTTAAAAAACTGACTCTCATCAGCTAGAGATTCTAAGATTACATACATTTTCAGTCTTCTGTAAGGCAAGACTGAAATCCTTGCATTAGTGAATGTCCTGGAATTATTTGCTTATGTTTGTTTTAAGAAAAAATGAAATAATACATTCTAAATTGATCAAAATATTTTGGTAACAAGAAGTAGGGAAAAAATCTTTCATAAGAACAAAACAAAATATCAAGAAATCTTCAAGATCAAAATATAAAGATCATTTTCTGGGACAAACAATTCCATGAGAAAGCATACAGTTAGGTTTAATGAAAATAAAATAACAAAAAAATATATCAAAAAGGAAAAATAACTATTTCCCCTTTCAATTATATTGAGATGGTAGAAAATTTAACAAAAAGATTCTGTGTGCAAATATAATGAAATTGCTCTTTCCTTCCCTCTGTTTTTTCACAAACTAAATGATATGTCATGATTTATGAGGAACCATTTCTTTACCGAGAGTGTGGTCAAACATTGGAACAGGCTTCCTAGAGACATGGTCGATGCCCCCAGCCTGACAGTGTTTAAAAGGCATTTGGACAATGCCCTTAATAACATGCTTGAACCTGAGGTCAGCCCTGAAGTGGTCAGGCAGCTGGACTTGATAATCATTGTAGGTCATTTCCAGATGAAAATATTCCATTCCATTCCATTCCATTCCATTCCATTCCATTCCATTCCATTCCATTCCATTCCCCATTCTGTTCTGTTGATTTAGATTTAAATAAGTAGTGGCTTCATTTTCATGAGAGTCAGGCGAATCCAATAAAGAGGAGGAAAAAAACACGTTGGCAGTGTAACATACTAAAATTAACATGTCTTTTTGTATTTCAAAGTTGAAATTTATGCTAGCTGGGATGGAAGCCATTATTAAATGAGTTTTCTTAAAGGAGGATACAAATGAGCTATTAATTCTGCCATTTTAAATTTATCACTTATCAGAATTAATGCATCTTCGTTTCCTTCAGAAGTGTTTTTTTCCCCCTATATCTTACATGTTTTACATCAGTAGCAGCAACTAAACTACCTCAGACTCGGATTCTCTTAACCTTAATCAGCCTGGCTTATACTCCAATGAAAAGTACCAGTTCCTCTCCAGCTTTCTAGTTCTATTGCCTTCTGGGGAGCTAGTATCTACCTGACAAAATCACAGTCAATTATAGTAGTCTTCCATTAGGGCTAGGTGGAATGGTTAAATTGGTCAAAACATCTTTCACAGAAAGGCAAGTTGAAGACCTATGTGTTTGTCCTGGTTTGAGGTAAAACAGAACTGATTTACTGTTCAGTAATTTTAATTTGTTGCTAAGCCTCTTCCAAATCTCTGAAACTCTCAAAATTAACAGCATGTTGTGCAGAAACTGTTTGTTCTCAGAGAGATAAGGCTAAGGCATGGTATGCAGAAAGGCCCTTGCTTAAACTTATTGCTGTAACAGCCAAAGTCAGCTAATTTTGCTACTTGCCCCGTTGGAGAGTCAGAAACAGAAGATTGTAGAGGGGTCACACATGCAGTGAGGAGTGGACAGGATAGGTGAGCCAAAACTGACCAACAGGGTATTCCATCCCATCTGCATCATGCTCAATATTAAGCCCTCTTTCTTCAGTGACTGGTGTCTGAGAAGGACTCTGCTTGTTCATCTGCCTTTGATGCTGATCTGTGCTGCCATCTGTCACTAGACCCAGTCTGGGACTTTGCCCATGACTGCTGGTGGCGTGATCATCATCCTGGGATCTTGATAGGGTTTTTTATATATTGTATATATTTTATTATCTTATTTTTTATCATTTTATTAATTTATTAATATTTTAATTTAAGTAGTTAAGTTTTTTTTTTCTAAACTCAAAAATCTCTTCAGGTCTCTCTCTCCTCTCCTTGGAGCATCTGGCTCTGTTGAGGATATTAACTATTACATCTTTTTGGGAGGGATACAGAAAGAATACTTTTGATCCCATTAAATAATTATTTTAATGAAAAGATGTTACAGAAACTGTTTTAAATATCTTCATGGTTTCTCCTCATTTAGAATGAAAGTATGTTTAATTTAATTTTATTTCTAGTGTCTCTAATGCTAACTGTGAAGCTCCCATACAACTCAAATTGTAATTTAAATTATATCATAGTAAATGACAGGATTTACTTTTATGTCTTCATTAAAAGTGAATCAAGCTAATTTCCAATAAAACAATTTTAAAATGTGATAATTGACTGTAACCCCAGTAAATGTGACTTTATTATTACTGGCAATGGTCACAGGCTTTGTATGGACATTTGTATGGACTCCTGAGTGCAGGCTCTCAGGAGTTGTCTGGGTTTGTCTTCGTCTGACCTGGTTTTACTCTATTGTAACTGTTGTCCCCCTGCCAAATTACTATGGCCCAGTCTGGTTTAGCTAAAACTCTGTCAATACCTTATAGTGAAGGTCTGACCAATCTCGGACAAAGTGACTGCAAAGCAATCAATATCCCTTTGCATCCTCAGGCCTAGGCTATTCCAGGCGTTGTGGGGAATGGATGAGAAGGAAGCAGCCTGTGTAAAGGAGATGTGTATAGGGAAACCCAGGCAGACCCCAAGAATGCCGTGGAAGGAAGCTTCTACATGACACTCCTCCCAGCAGAGAGGAGGGAGAAATACCCACCATGAGCTCCCAGTGAAGACCTGTGTTCCATTTTTCCAAAATTTGTCTCAAATAATTAGATTTGGAGTGAAAGACATTGATGTTAGTGTAAGACTGGCTTATGATTGCTCAGCAATTTCCTGAAGAAGCATGTAGAGTTTGGGTATCCTGATGGAGTTTGTCTTAGCTTTTCATCTCTCATTGCTGAACATAGATCATTCGTTACAGGCAGTTTTCAGTTATCTGGCAGATTTCAGGTTACAAGGCAGTGGCTGGATAATAGCTTCATTTTATTCCCACAAGCCTTTTATCTGCTTGAGTTGTGTAACAAATAGTGGTATCTTCCTTGGCAAATGTACTTTTATAATGTTGGCTTCGGGCATTACTCATTTTCAACACTAATTGCAGAAAAAAAAAAAATATTAGCTTTTTAACCACATTTAATTTAGTTAGTGATGATTTTTCAAACATCAGTTTCCTTTTTAATTCTCAGCTCTGTCTTCAGTCTTTGTTATGGAGAAATTTTCTTCCCTCAAGGTCATGAAGTTAGTTTCCACTATCACTTGACATTCTTGTTCTTTTTATACTTATATTTTGTTAGGGGCAAATGAACAAATAATCAAAGACAGATACTCAAAGTCTCAAATAAGTCTAAGATTTAGTGATTTTAATTACTTTTGACAGTTACTAGAGGATTATTTTTTTTCTTTATTCACCTTGTCTTCAAATATCTATGCTATGAAGCAATATTCTCTTAATATGTGTCAAATATATCTGTTTATATATTTAAAGATCTAGGTATTGTTTTCTCCAAACATCAATCAGCAAATGCAATACTTTCTAGAAGAACAAAAATATACCCTGTAGAAATCTAGAAATGTAGTTAAGGAATTAATATGTCAAAGACTATCAGGATAATAAAGGACGTCAAAGAGGCATGTGTGCTCTCTGTTGGAGTTTCACCCATCTCTTGTTAATTATCTCCATAATTTATATGAAATTTATATAAAAATCTTGCCTCCTTTTATTAAGACATCAGGGTTTTGGTTTTTTTTTTTAATATAAGCAAAATAGCTGTTTTCTATGAAACTATAAAAGTAACGCTCTCTAACCTCTGATATCCACATCAAAAGCTGTCAGGAAATTCAATTCAACTGTCATTCCACATTGTTCATTAAACTAAAATCATAGTTTCATGAAAAGCATAAAAAAAGAAAAGACGTAAAATAAAGGATAAACTACAAAAGCAAAAACAAAAGCTCTAGGAATAGCATTCTTCCTTTGGTACAAAACCTCTCAGTTTGTATTTTTTCCAGTCATGCAGGCTGAACCGAGGGTCATTTGGAGATACCTGGTGCAACCATCTACTCAAAACAGGGACAACATCAAAGCTAGGTCCAACTTTGAATTTGGAACAGGTTGTTCAATGCCTCTCACTAGTTAAATGTAACTATATTTTTTACCTTTTCTTATAGTTAACTATGTGCTGTTGCTACAACCTTGCGAGTTTCATAGAATCATAGAATCATAGAATCATAGAATCATAGAATCATAGAATAGTTTGGGTTGGAAGGGACCTTAAAGATCATCTAGTTCCATCCCCCTGCCATGGGCAGGGACACCTCCCACTAGACCACGTTACACAAAGTGCCATCCAGCCTGGCCTTGAACACTCCCATATTTTTATCCCTTTTTGTAAATTCTGCTTCTACAGCATTAGAAAACAGACCCTAAGGCAGGATTAAACAGGGCACAAGCTCGTGTCTTAAAATCAGTGAACACACAAAAATTCTCAGATCAACCTCAAAGTATCTCCATTCTTTAACACTTTAATTAAAATTATTATGCTTTATTTCTATGCAAAAAAAAAAGGAGTCTGTTGGGTTCTTTCAGAGATATCTTTTGAACCCACATAAAAAGTTTTATTTGGAGTGAGGGGGATATTGGGGAAGAAATTTTATTGGAAGAGGAAATGCAACTATATGGCACTTTCATGTGACAGCTTTGTCATTTTCTGATTTGCACCTACATAGTAGGAAATATACATTAGAAGTAAATGTGTCTCCTTGCTTTATTTTTCAAAGGATTTCCTTATGAAAATATCCATCCCTGGGGGACAGCTTTCAAATTTTTATTTCTCATTGCAAATGTCATGCCCTTGCTCTCCTTTTCTACTTTCTAAGCTGTATAATGTACATTGTTGCTTATATATTTAATTCAGCCTTCTCCATTTAATAATTATTTTCACAGTATCATTGTGTTTGAAACAACTTAGCATCACTTTTAAAAAGTAGTAAAAATACATTTCTGTGATTCTATGATTTGTAATATATTCTCCATCTCTTTAGATTCACATTAGTACCAGTAAACTACCTCTTTATGGCCCCCAAAAAGTTTGCCTCTAAACATCAAATGCTAAGTTACAGCTTCCTGGTTCCACTGTATCTTTCAGACGTCACCCTAAAAAGACCTTTTAACTGAAACATTTAAGAGTTTACATCTGGATTATGAATCTCCACTTACTCAACAATGAAGATGTAGCAAACGGGATTTCAAGAGGAAACATAAGAAGTCTCTGAGCTAACATCTTGTTTGTGAAAAAGATCCTTTATATTACTTTGAAAATAAAAAGGATATAAAGTAGATCAAATGTAGATATACAGCTGGTTACATTTTTATTGTCTTTTGTTCACTTGACTGTTAGGTTTGAAGAAAATTTTCTTTTAGTGAAGCATACCTGTAAAAAAAGCAGACAAAAATAAAAACAATTATTTTCTAAAACATTCAGTTTTGAAACCAGATTTATTCGATTTCTAGATATTTTTTTGGAACATTGCCCTTGTTCAAATACAATTTCCCATATTTCAGTTTGTGGCCATTGCCTCTTGTCCATTCTCTGGGCAACACTAAGGAAAGTCTGTCTCCATCTTCTTTAGTTTACCCCATCAGGTATTTGTACATACTGACAAGATCCCTCTGAGCTGTCTCTGCTCCAGGATGGACAGTGTCAGCTCTCTGAACTTTTCTCTGTGTGTCAGATGCTCTGGTCCCACAATCATCGTATAGCCCTTTGCTGGACTCAGTACAGGGTGGTCCCGTCTCTCTCGCACTTTTTGTTTACACAATCTGAAGTCCCTAACATTGTAAGAATCATATATTTTCCTAAGGCTGAGAAAATTCTGCCTGTGTTTCTTCTGAGAACCTGTACACACCATTTTCCTTCCCCTACTGTTACTGAAAATAACTCTGAGGAGTAAGCCTTTAATGATGAAAACAGGTAAAAGACAAGATTTTCTATGCAACTTGTCCCCCTCAGTCACCCAAATGATTTGTGCAGTCAAACCAGTAAAAGTTACTTTTGCAACAGTAGCTTTCCCCTTCACTAGCTTCCAGCATTTCACACACTGAACTAGGACAAGACGATACTATACATTGCATCCTTTATCTGGATTCTCATCTTCTGCAATAAAAGTCTGGATTTTTTGTTTTAATTCTTTCACCTCTTTGAACCTCTTCTAGGGAAAAAAACACTGTAGTTTTGGTGACAATAGAGGATATTTCATTTTATTATTTTTCAATTAATCCAAACAAAACCAAAATCCAAACAAAAATACTCTTTTTTTCCCCTTATTGCTTTAGGGAGTGTGTTCCACGCCTTATTTCTTGAATTTATTTTGCTTTGTCTGGTTTTGTTTGGCTTCATTTTGTTTCTGTTTTTTTCTCTTGCCCTCCCACCTGCTCCTGAAGAAAACATTGAAAGCAAATAGGAATCAGTGGGAAACATGCATTAAAAATACTTATTAAACCAAATAAAAGTTTTGAGAATTACCACATTCATCAGCCTAATTCCATACCTTTTCATGTCTCTGACATCTTGTGTTCAGTTATTCAGTCTACCTTCAAATCTGAAGATGTAGCAGAGGCTTAAAGCACATTTCAGCTGTGTAAAAAGAGAAATTCTTTATAGGATGCAATACTCGTACATTAAAATAAATTATTTTTCTGCATTATACGTTCCAGGAAGCCTAATCTTTAAAAGCTATTTTTAATTTCCCAAAACAGTCCTGTGGTGCGTATTTGTAGTAATTTGGAGACTTTTGAGTCCTTTGAGATCTTTTCACATTGAATCTTCACTGTTTCATATTAACCTGCCAAATTTAGCCATGGTGAAAAGGGCTCAATGGACTTCATTGTACAAGAGTACAATGTTGTAAAATTGTACAACATTGTTTTGTTATAATGTTATTAGCCCACCATTTGCTAACATGAATTTGCAATCTCAAAAATATTTGTTTTGCTCCTCAGATGTGGAAACTCCAGATTTCTGTGGTGTCTTCAGGACTCAGGGTCTTGGTTTCGTGCATTATAAGTAAATTCCTCACTGCCTATTATGATTTATTACAATGAGAGGTGTTGAAAGTTGAGTCATGAAATCTGAAGTCTGGATTTAGACCAAAAACACCACAGGCATATATTTTGCACTAGGGATGCTATGAAAATAGGCCATTCTGTTGCCAAATATATATTAAGAAGCGTCCCCCCACACACCATAATGTTAACTGTCATAATTTCAGACTCCAAAGGTTAAGAACTTCTACGCTAACTATCAAGAGATGTTTAGCTTGGAGCTTGCTCTGTTCCTTATTTTACATAGCACTCTGGTACTCAGAATCTTTGTTCCTTTATTCTGCGTATTTCCATTGTGTGAAATTCTAATAATAGAACTATAATGACAAACAGAGTTAAAGAGTAAATAATGACTAAATCAGTTATACTGTTTTTCTATTTTAAAGTATTTTAATTGTTTGAAGAATACAAAGTAAATTACTTCTTGTATATAATTAAATCTAACTTAAAGAAAGCACAGAAATATTTCGAAATGACACACTGACAATTATCTACTTCCTTCACTTAGGTCTATGTTAGAACTGCAGAGTGTTATTTTAGATACACCCAGAATAATACACCTTTCATTCCTTAGTATTAGTATACTACATTACATAATTTATAGGGATGGTAGAGTCATATTTCAGCTTGTATGTTGACATTTTGTAAAAGCAACATATGTGAAAATTTGAAAAATAATTGCTTTTCTCACATAAGCCAATTTAAGACTGTTGAAAACTCTGTACAGTGTTTATTGAATTCTGAATTATTTGATTAGTCAATGTAACACACATCACAGAGTCAAAATTCTCTGATAGATTTTATAGCTATGAAAGTATTCCAGATACTAATGTAGGCCAAGCACTGGATTCTGTTCTTTATGTAGGTGAAAAACCATAAGTTTGTGTTAATGATCCAAAATCCTGTTGTCACATTATTGAAACACACAAGTAAGATCTACAGCATTGTTGTAATTTTATGTTGTTGGGATTTGATTAATTTTGTTGTCCTTAACTCCATGATGTGAACATAAACACAAGCATTGCTATTCACATTAGCTAGAGTAACATCATAAAAAATCTGCGTTTGAAGATGTTAATACCACTTGTGATAGTAGCTTAGTACGTAAATACTTTTAAGAATGAACAAAGGAATTCATAACAATAACTTTAGAGTAAAATATTTTCATTAAAATAATATTAATTGTTCCTCGATTTTTCTGATATAATTTATTAATTTCTAGAATTAATTTAAGATGATTTATGATTCTATTTCCTACAATCTCTTTTAAGTTTGTTGGATCTGAAACTGAAATAGATTTTTTTTACCCTTTTGAAATTTTCCACTAGTGAAATGGCATACAATTTTTTTAAAGTGCAGTATATTTGAAGTGGTTACTCTGCATGACAAAGCTAAAGATCGTGGAAAATGATCCCTCAAGATATGCAGTAAACTCCTGAAATTGTGGCAGCAGGGGTGTGAAGAATGAATGTTTTGTCATAGTTCCCATTTTCAGAAAAAAAAATACACAGAAATACAAAACCTCTCAACGTTATTAACAATAATAAAAGGCACTTCTCACTCAGAGAATATACATGTAGGTGTGCGTATGTGTTGGTGAGTGTGTCTGCATTTAATATTTCACATACATATGCATGAATATATGCTTTACAGTGATGATTGCCTTTTAGTGTACAAAGAACATTGGATAAAAAGTATTTTGGATTGTTAGAGAAAAAGCATAAACTGGGAAAACAAAAATATAATAATATTTGCAGATACAGTGGAGTGTCCAAGTGTATTCTTTACTGAAAATTAGATACTGAATGGTTGACATCTGCAAGTTCTTTTACTTTTCCAAGACAAACACATTGTTTTATAGAAATAACTTTATGAACCCAGCAGCTCTTCCGTATAGCTAGCCTCATGGAAGTTTCCTATATTATTTAAGAGTAGTGGATTGTGAGCAGGGACCTAGAGGATGCTTTTGCACTAGTAAATTAAATAGTGACCCGAAATGTCATCTAGCACTGGAATCTGATCATCTGTAGTTTTAAATTAATAGCATGGTCTTTAGCAGACTTCTGGCCCATGTCAGCCATTATTCTCCCAGCAGTTTCCAAATACAGCTACAGCATTGCAGAGGCCATTCCCAACAGGCAGCTTGAATGCACTCACACTGTTTTAAAGGCCAAGATAGTTTATTAACACCATGATGGGCTGTTCCAGGCCAACTGGCCAGAATGTCAGTGAGCATTCCTGGGCACACCTGCTGCCTGTTAGCAAGGCATGGACTCATAGTTGAAGGTGACATCCTTTCTGACCCTTTTATCTATTCTCAGTAGTGCACAAAATGTGTCTTCATCAGTTAAATTCCGTCATTTGCCTACTATGTGCAAAATATTAGGGTAGATAGAAGGATTTTATTTTTGATGACCACATTCCGAGTCCTCTTCCACAGACTCATCTTGTTAAACATACCAATTCTGGTAAAGCTTTCTCTCTCTTTGGAATATTTTTTTTTTCACCTCTGTAAACAGCAATTACTTAAAAAGCAAAAATAAATACTGATTATTAAAACTATGAAGTTATTGAAGAGAAAACACAGAAAATATCTAAATACCAGGAAATCTGGACAGGAGCTTGGTCCCATTCTGTATACTCAGTCTCGGAATGGTCCTGTTCTGTATACTCAGTCTGTCACAGGTTTACATGACTCTATACATGATCTGACTATGCAACTATTTTTTTCAGGAGAGGAGCCACAAACATTGTCTTTCAAGCTAACTGACTAATTTTTTCTGCTTACAGACTTTAAGAGGTCAACAAGGAAAGCCCACTCTGCTTAAAACTGTCAGGTCATTTGTAGAATTTTTGTGTTGGTTTTGAAAACGAAAAGAATTATATTAATTCACCCTTTCCTCCTAATCCTCTAAAATGTCATTTGCATTAATATATAGGATTTTAAAAAGATATGAGTTTTTTGTTACCTTTTTACGTGATAGGCAAGAAATGAGATAGAAAATCTGCATATATAACAATCGACATTTCATCACACAGTAACCCCAGCCAATCTGTAAATTAAAGAATTCATTAGAGTGAGCATGAGGTAGAAGATCTTGCCTTACATATTTTGTCTCCCCCATTCTTCTTTTCCCTTCTGTTTTCTTCCTTAGCAGTATAGCTGTGATGGTCTGTGTGCTTTTCAACTAGAAAAATGGCTTGCATCATATTCAGCTGTCATTTTTACATGTTTCTCTCACTCTGATACAGATAAGTCCTATAGTTCTGAACTTAATTGGTCACAGAGGAACACAGCACAGGGATACTCCTTGCAGCCCAATATCACATGCATCAGAGTATTCTCCAGGGTAAATCAGCTCTGGGGTTTGGAGAAGTACTTCCCTCTCCCCACACCCAATCCACAAGTGTTTTGAAATTGTTTGGAGTAATGATGTTTGGCTTTATTTGATTTATGTGCTGATTTATTGTGGTAGGAAGTCTCCTTTTCCTACAGTTTCAGTAAAGGATGCAGTCACTTCTGTGGTTTCCCCTGACTGTATTACCCCTTTTTATAGTATAGGTTGGGCTGCCATGAAGATTATGTGCTCTGTGCCTGGTCATTGTAGAAAGAGACTTCCTATCGAAGCAAGAAAATAACCAGAAAAAAACATCTGCAAATGTCTATAACACCAAACTGCTGTTAAGTCAAAAGGGATAAGAAAGGAACATGAACAGCATCAACCAAATAATGCAGCAGCTCAGCATGACTTTTAAATTAGGGCCTATACGCAGGTGCACTTGGAAAATATCCCTTTCAAGCACAAGCTGTTAAAGGATGAGGGTTCAGATGCCACCTGTCCTTCTGCGGGAGTAAACCTTTCCAGAAAACAGCTGAATCTACTGGCCTTACAATTCTTGTACCACAGGCTCATAAATCACATTCCTAAGGAATCACCATGTTGTCGCCACTGCTGTCACCCTCATCTCTTTGGAAAAAGTTCACTGTGATCACATGTATGTATTCCATTACATGAATACAATTATTCTTCCTTGTTCTTCAAATTAGAAATAAAATAAAATATTACATTATCAGGAATGTGTGACATTCTTAAAGTAAAAATGCGCTCTACCAGCTGTTCAGTATGCACTGTATGTTTTATGACTGCAGAGCTATCCACCGAAAAATTTTGTTCTGACAGCAATTTATATTTCTCCCCATGTAATCACTGAAACGACTAAAATTCAAA
Organism: Rhinoptilus africanus; assembly: GCA_013400135.1. Classification (NCBI taxonomy): domain Eukaryota; kingdom Metazoa; phylum Chordata; class Aves; order Charadriiformes; family Glareolidae; genus Rhinoptilus; species Rhinoptilus africanus. The sequence continues at coordinate 257,596 of VXBO01006128.1, read as the reverse complement.
GGCAATGCCTATGTTAGTTGTATCCCAACAATTTTATTGAAGATTGTTTAAACATAATTAGTCACAAAAATTAATGAATTTCAGAGTGGCTTAGTTCAACTCAAGTAATTATATCATGTTCTTATTCAGCTTTCAAGTTATTTAAATGGAATTTGGCTTAATTCACTTTTAATGAAGATCTACACGTCTATATTAGTATTTATTTTGATACATTTTAGATTGCAATAGGAGCCATAGAGGGGTTTCTACTTGTGGCTGAGAGCTTCACAATTAGCGGGAGAGAACTGAGTCCTAGAAATTAAATTATATTAAATATGCTTTTATTCTAAATGGGAAGGAGCCATAAAGAAATTTAAAACAGTTTCTGCAATGTTGTTTCAATAACGTCATTATTTAGTTGAGATTAAAGGCTTCTTTTCCAGGTCACTCTAGAAAGTCTCTAATAGTTATTTTTAATATTTCAGGAATGGTTGCTTCTTTTTTTTTTTTCTTTCCCCTTAGAATTTTACACTTCTCCAACCCTTTACCCTTTCAAAATGACCAAAAGCCCATGGAAGTGAGAGAAAAATCTGTGTGAAAGCATATTTTATGAGAAAATAAGAAGATAAGTGAAAAGAATAATAGTGAATTAGCATTTACAGGTATTAAATTTACAGGTATTTTGTGTGCTGACGACACAAAGCTGGGAGGGGTGGCTGACACACCAGAAGGCTGTGCCGCCATCCAGAGAGACCTGGACAGGCTGGAGAGCTGGGCGGAGAGGAACCTCATGAAATTCAATAAGGGCAAGTGTAGGGTGCTGCACCTGGGGAGGAATAACCCCCTGCACCAGGACAGGTTGGGGGCTGACCTGCTGGAGAGCAGCTCTGAGGAAAGGGACCNTTTTTTTCACATGGTCATCTGAGTTCAACAGAAGTTTAGTGTGTAGGGACCAATGTCAGGTTTTTCTCAAGTGGCTTTAGGTGCTCATTTTTATGGGATGTATACTGAGACGTCTTTCAAGTTGGCATCTTTTAAAAAACAGGGCCATAAAATTGTTTCAAGCTGGACAAAAATTCCTAGCTGTTTTTTTTTCCCCCTTCTCAATCTTGACCTGAAAACTTTGACTTTGAAAACATAGCAAAACTCTCAAATGTGGAATAGATTATCTTCAGTCGCTATCTAGACATGTATTACATGCTCTTTACTATAATCTTAGGACGATGGAGCTCCAAGTATAATACATTCAAGTACCCTACATTATTCCTGATGAGGTTTCAAGAGAGTTATCCTGAGCAGGGAACGTCATACTTCAGATGCGTCTGCTCTAGCTTTGGAGAAAAAGCAAGAATGTCTCTTGGTTAGAATACCGATGTATAAATTATTTTCTACTCAGTAAAAGGGAGGACCCCTATATACAGTATCTCTCCTGGGCTAACAAGTGCAGAATCTCCAGGGCCAAAAGCAGAAAACTGTTCCAGCACAGAATGTACTTGAAATACACACCATTACAGGGCAGTGCACACAAACCTCCATCGGATTCAACATGTGGAAGAACTGCAGCCACTAACTGGGTATCATTATAGAGGCTCTATCCCATCTGGATTACGATACAGAGCTTTGAATCCAAAACTAGCTGTCAGTCATGGAAATCCTCATACCAAGTCTCTGTGCTTATGATTATGTAGGAGAATACAGAAGGTGCTTACAAATTGTCTTCACAGGATATTGTGCCAACAGCTGAAAATTTTAAACGTTTTTTTTGCAATCTAAAACCATTTAAAGTTAATTATGTCCAGCAATGAGCCTATCTATCACTATGTTCGAACAGAAATACACTGAGGGACTCTGCAGTGGAATAAGAATGGTCCATCTGCCTGAGTTTGATCTCTTTCAACAGTTAACTGAAATAATACTTTGTGTGATCACAGTCATCACAGTCTTTTTTTAAAAAAACAAAAACAACCCAAACTATAAGTTGTTACCTCCCTTTTCCTGCATTTTCCCCATGGCAAGTTGCATTTAATGTGAGTTATGAGTGCCACAAACCTTGTAATTGATCTGGCTGTGGCTCAGTGGCTTAATTGTGGATTAAGGTCAAAAGTTTGCAGTGTCACTAATTTCTAAATGCTTCAGAACATAATTTTTGCCACTGAGTACCAGGAAGGATAATATATAAAACTGAAATATTGGTACAAGGATGTCATAATTCTGACCCAATGAAAGAATTGGGATTTGTATTTAATTTCTGAGTAAAATAATGTGTGTGCGTGTATATATATATGTGTGTGTGTGTTTGTGTGTATAGTACACAAATATAATCTTTTACTAGTAAAAGGGAAAACAGAATCCTAGTAGATTTGTATTTAAAAGACATTCTGTGTTTTTAGTGGAAAAATTAAGATATATAGTGTGCTTTATATTCAACCTGAAAAAACAATGGAGCACATTCCTATGAACCTTGTAGTTAAAACATGTTCCCAATACTTAGCCCTATAAGAGGGAGCCTTGCTGATCTCTGTGTGACATGTCACTCCTGATATCGGAGACACATCTGTGATACCATTTACCCGTTTGAGCCATAACAGCTGAAGTAGAGACATGATCTGTTTATTCAGATTCTCTGGAAAAAATGTTCTGTGGTTCTTTACCTGTTAAAGCGTTCCTATACCTATCCTCGTTGCACAGGATCACACTCCTGAGCTGTCATTTTTTTGTCACACTTAACTCAAGCTGGGTTGAAGCAAGGCTGTGGGCGTTAGGAATTCACTGTGTGTCCACCTAGAGCCACAGGCTACATCCATGCCACAGGGCAGCCTACAATGTCCCTTGACAGATGATCCTTGTTTGTCAGGCCTTTCAAGTCTTTATAGAGCTTAAGGCAAATGACATCTTTTCCCAAGGACCCTCTGTTGACTATCTTTCATACTTTTTCTTCCCTCAAAAATAATTTTTAAATATTTATGAAATTCAATATGAATTCTTAGACATTTGAATGAACCTCTTTTTCCCTTCTGTATTGTTTTTCTCATATTTTCCTTCTCTTGATGAACAATTTGCTTTTTTTCTTTAGAAATTCTTCTTTATTTTGGACTTTATTAACCAAATTGCTTTCAATAAGTATGGTTTATGTTCTAGTTTATAAAAGGTACAATATATCACTACCAGAGTAGAGTAGTAGAATGCTTATGTGATTATTTATATTATTCAGACATAAAGCACACTTTCAGTAAATCACTGCTGTAAAGAATAACAGTTTTCTGAAACAGGTTTTAGACCTGTTTAGACCATTGCACAGCTTCATAATTTTTGCAGAATTCTTGATCTGTTTCACACAGTAAATCACTTTTCTGTCTACAAAGATTGTTTTGTTTTCTATTAAGACTATACCAAACCACAAAACTTCAAGGGACCATCTATGCAGGATGCTGTAATAAAATACTTTTGTATTGCGCTCAGCAATTCTGTTGGAGACTGGTCACACTATACCAAATCTATGGTTCATGTCTCTTTGCTCTCTTCAAATATGACACGCTTGATTGTAGTATACTAGAAAGTTATCTTTGGCTGCAGAGTGATTACCCAACTGTTAAAGTGAAATGCCCTTGTTCGAGCAGCAAAGAGTTGCCTGGAATGAAATTTTGTAGCAGACAGATGTACACATTAACGACCACTTTTTGAATTCACAGCTCCTTGCTAGAATAGGTCATGGACTTAGGAGGAAAAAAAGAATAGTTAAACAAGTACATGTAGAGTTTGCGTGGATTTGCAACTTGGAATTTAGCCTGCTGTCTGCTAAAGATATCTGCTTATTTTGTTAGTCAGTGGGATACTTCAGAGAGAAGGGATCAGAAGAAAGATTTTAGAAGTCAATAGAAGAGAGTAATATAATAGTCTACTTGTCTGTGTTTTGTGAACTGCTTACATATGCTATTTCAGCAGTTGTGCTGTGAAGTTTTAACTCCTCACTACACTACAGATTTGATTTTCAGCAGTTTGAAGCATTTTTTTTCTACTCCCAAAGTAGTTGTCCACACCATCTGTGCAGAGCTGGCAACACAGAAGACAGGTTTTCATTATTGGTACCTTAACAGCTGCTTAAAGATCCCAAAGACATGACATGGGCTGATGTGATATTTGGAAAAAAGATCCAGCTTCTTAAAAATATAAATAAATAAAATATGGCACTCACCTGAGCCAGTACAGATGTTAGTAATCACATCAGCTTTATTCCAGATGAGAAAATACATTTTCTAAATGTCCAGCATGAGACTGTGGTAAAAAACAATCACTAAATCCAAAATTGAATAGTTCATGTGTATTTAGTGAAATCTTTCCATCAGCTAATTTAAAAATTACTATGTGTAGAATTGAGGTAATCTGAGAATTTCATACACAGGGGGATATTCATACAAATAATCAGAACAGGAACAAGAGAAAAAAAATGCGATATACATGATAATGAGATTCTTAAATAATACTGTAAAATCATTAAAGGATGAAAATATGAAGAGCAGCAGTCTCTAAATTATACCAATAGAGCTGTTTTGCAAAAGAAAATGGTCGCTGTGGAAGAACGCATGAAAAGAGGAGGAAAATGAATTTTCCTACATTTTCTTAACAGATAATTTAAAATATTCACTACTTTGTGATATTTTTTCTCCTTATCTTACTGATGCAGGCTTTGCTCTTTTTTTTCATTTTTTTTTTGTCTCCAACCTCTTTTGCAAGAGAAAACACCTGAAATATTGGAGCCACTTCTTCGAAAACACTACTGAGCACTGAAGACAGCACGTCTGGTCCTTGCGTGCAATGTGACATTGTTTTGCAACATTGGACTGTGAGGATCAAGCCTGTACTTGAACATAGACTCCGTCCTTGCATGTTCCATCACACCCTGCCTCTGGTCTGCACAAGGAGTAAACTGAATTTTGAAGCTGTAGCACTTGAGCATAGGAGTACAGATACTTGAGAACAGACAAGACCAGATTCAAGGCTTGAAGACAGATGCACTACTGTTTAGGCATAATGAACAGTTTTTGTCATATGAGTCCCACTATTCTTCTCCAGGTGGTAGCATCTGTCTTTAAAAGCCATTAGATGGAAATGATTTCATTTAATTCCATCAAATCAGACATTTCCAATAGGATTTAAGAGCTTCGGGATTTTCTGAAATCCTATCCAAAAGCCCAATTATATTTTTTCAAACTTGTCCACATCTAAATTAGTCACAAAAATATTCAAAAGAAGTTATTAACAGAATTCTTATACAGAAACAAATGAAAGGTCCCAATAGGTCAGTTTCATGTATTCTCACTGAAATATTAATAAACATTTGTCCATTCTTTTTTCTTTTTTNTAAAAATTTTTTCATTCTTTTTTTTTTTTTTTTTTTTTTTTTTTTTTTTTTTTTTTTTTTTTTTAAATACAAATGTACTACATTTCTAATAGATGTGGCAGAAGAAAGGAGGTCAGCTTTTAAGCATTTAGAGTTACCTATTTGGTTGTTGGAAGGCAAATATTTCTGCCAGGCATGCTTAAGACAAACCGATTTGCTTATTTCCTTTTCTTCATATTTTAAACAGAACTGCATTTCTAATCTGGATAAAGACATTCAATGACAAAACTGTTTAAATTCTTTTCTTTTGCTGTTTACAGTTTGCTTTGATGCAACAGTATTAAATATTTTTTCTTTCTTTTCTTTTCCTTTTCCCTCCTCATACTGAGTATGCTGTTCTCTGTTAACTGTTCATTCTGGCTTAGATATGGATCTTAATTAACAGAAAAATTGTCAGCAGGTATTAAATCCCTGCTCAGGAATAGAAAAGAGTCCCAATGGCACAGATTTTCTCAGTGTCAATTTAATGAACTACCACTATCTAAATAGACCAGACGACCATGAGAGTGTATGTCTTTATTAGAAGTTCTGCTCAAAATATGCTGTGTGAATCAAAAAACTAAACACCATATTGTATCCTTCAGGAAGGAGGAAAGCTTATACTAAAAGAGGAATGTGGAAAATGAGCCACACTACAGACTTTAACAAGAGCAAATTATAGACAAGAGAGGTTGTAGTAAGAGCTGGCTAATAATCCAGCCTAAATAAAATTTTTTTCTACTCTGCAATTAAGACTTTCTATATTTTTTATGTCTGCCCCTTTCAGACTAAATCAAGTATCTACATGTAGGGTGAGCTGCATAATTAGCTTCAACAGCCAACAGCCTGATGATTACCACTTAACCTGGCAAGTGAAAGAAGTCAAGTTCAGATCAGGATACAGATGAACTTAAAATACTGGCCTTCTAGGTAATTGACCTAACAACTTAGATGCTGATACCTTGCTTAATTAAAAATACAATAAAATAAAATAAAACCATCATAGATTTAAGACATTTTCAGAAAAAAGTTCAAAGTATTAGTTGCTTCTCATTCTTTATTTGACCTTCCATTACCACTTGATTTGTAACAAATGTTTATTAGCTTTTGCTATTGTAAATTTTCCACTTATTTTTGGTACTTTGCTATAAGAGCCAGATTACAATAGGAAGTTGATTCAGAAAAGTGTTTTCTCATCAGTTACAGTAGCTTCTGTAAGCAAAATGAACTTCAATTTCTTTAGTTTAGGATTATTATTTTTAGAGCATTCACTTCAATAAAGTTTCTTTCTTCAGAGAGAGAATTTATAGAAGTTTAAGACAACTCCCAAAGCTGTAATACTGGATCCTCTGATATCTTCAAGAGGTCAAGACTTTTGTCCTGTTACCTGACATTTTCTTTTTCTTCTATATTGCAGATACTCCTTCTATATTGCAAATAGAGTCATCTGTGCACACAACAGACAGAAGACAAGAAGTTAAAAGTGAGATCCAACTCCTAATCCTTGTTTTGTTGGACTTTGTGGCTTCAGAATCAGCAATCTAATCTATGAACTCCAAGTTAATTTTCCACCACAGACTCACTAGAAGGCCTCTATCCTCTCTAGGTATTATAACATAGAAGTGAGAAATCTTTCTAGATAAGGGTTCAGTTTGACAGACTAGTACTGTCAGACATAAACATATTTTGTGTGAGACATAACTGGTCTGTTCCGGAGTTATTCAGTACAGTATACTTGCAGTGAGTTTTTACCAGTTCACAGTCTTTGTCTGTGAAACAGCTGGATAAATGTGTGGATTAAAAGAATTATTTCACAGTATTCTTGATATAAGCTTTGTGATTTACATGTTCTGGTGAATTTTATCAAATGTAATTTTCCCAGAAATACAGTAAAGGAAATATAACTACTTAGAGTATTCTGATTTAAAACTACTTATTAAAAAATCAATATTGAGTAAAAATCAGCAAAAGCCACAGATTATATCAAAATGACAACTAAATTTCAGTAGTTATGTATCTTCTACCTCGGTGACTTCATAAAGTTTATTAGGCAGAAAGTTAAAGGTTTCTGCTATAATAATACTACTAAAACTCAATGTAAATTTAAAATAGCTTCCTATATCCCTAAGAACCCCCAGACATCTGGATAAGGCTTCTCTGTTGGCCACTTAACCAAAGGTTTATGCCAAAAACCTTGCAGCAGGAAAAGCTCTGAACACCAAATACATCCAAATTAAGTTATTGCTATGCTCTTTCATAATTTCTCATTCATAATCCATCTCCTTTGTAATAAAATAATGCTTACTCTTTGTTTGTTCAAATTTTTTTTGCAAAACACCGTTTAAATGCTACATGACTAACATTCATAAATATTTACCAATGTGCTTGTGTTTAGAGCACATGCTGGTAAAAACAATGTTTCTAAACTTTGTAATTTTTATATTGTTTTTGAGGAAGCAGTCTTGAAATCTGCCAGCTGCAGACAGTTATTGCTTGCATGTTTTAATATCAAAATTTTCTGCTTTGCAGATTTCTGTGTGGTAGCCAAGTAAACATGAAAATAACTCATGCACCTTCCTAGACCTTCACAGAAGACTAGAATGAGGCCTCATTACAGCATTACCTAGAGAAAGTAAATAATAAAACTTTCCCTGCAAAAGTTAGCACTTGTGGGTTTCCGCGGTAAAACTTGTTATAATTATATATGTTATAGTTAATAAAACTTTTCACTTGGTGATGGAGAAATTAGTCAGAAATACTTGTAATTACTGTTTATTACTGTTTCCATTCCATGTCTCTAATGCAGGTGCATTAGAATTGGCCTTACATACATAAAAATCTATGCTTCTTGGTACCACACACATTCTCCTATATGAACCAGTTCCTGACCACTGAAGTGTGTGAAAACTGCCATAAATGTTTATTAGTTGATAATATGTATTTCATTCAGTGCATGTTAATTGCCTAATATTTTCCATTCAATAAAAGATTTCTCTCAATAGAAAAATAGCTTCACCCCCTAATATTTTTAGAATGAGTTTAGAAGCCTCATCTGCCAATTCTAGTCAAAATTTTAGTTAGACCTGAAGCTTAAGCCTTTAGATATCTATGCTTTACTGAGGCATGACAATACTAAAAGTGCTGTACTTCGAAATCTTATAAATTAATATCTGTTTACCATGGTGGGATGAAGGTGAAATTTCAGTATCAACTCTAAATTTTCAGGTAAGGTAGTCTAAAACATTCCTGTTCATGGATTGCATATGTACTAATTTTGTTACATTTGGATCCAGCATATCAGAGAGAAAACCATGTATCCATGGCTTCCCCATTCGTCTCTTCCCCTCTGAGCATTGCATCCAATAAAATGTTGTAAAAATGCCTAGGGTTTTTATAAACTAAGAAAAGCGCACTTATGAGAAGAAATGAGATATTTAATGAAAAATGACTCTGACATGGCAGAAGAAAGTTAAGTTATGGAATAAGGATGTAGCAAATCATGACGTGCTAAGCTGGCCCCCATCTCAGCTACATTTAGAATTGGCCAGAACTAACCATCCATAAGAAGAGCAGTAAGATCTTGGCTAATACAATGCAATTTATCTGCAGATAAGTTGGTAGCAAGCTGTAAGTGAAAGAAATGTTTTAAGTGAAAGAGAAAGACACAGATGTCAAAAAAAAAAAAAAAAGAAGAAATATTAAATTTTAGTGGGTGAATACAGTAAATCCTCATTCCCAAATCAGGTCATGTTCTTCACTCCTGCTACTATCAGTGCCAGAGAACATTTCTTTTAGCTTCAAGAATATATTGGACAAGATTTTCTTTCCTTGTCCTGACATGTTGGATGCAAAACTGGACATGCACTGGTAATGTGCACTCAGAGCCCAGAAAGCCAACCATATCCTGAGCTGCATTAAAAGCAGAGTGGCCAGCAGGTCGAGGGATGTGATTCTGCCCCTCTACTCCACTCTGTTAAGACCCCTCCTGGGATATTGCATCCTGCTCTGGAGCCCCCAACAAAAGACCTGTTGGACCTGTTGGAGAAAGTCCAGAGGAGGGCCACAAAAATGATCAGAAGGATAGAACACCTCTCCTACGAGAAAAGGCTGAGTTGGTGTCATTCAGCCTGGAGAAGAGAAGGCTCTGGGGAGACCTTATTGCAACCTTTCAATACTTCAAGGGGGGGCTTATAAGAATGATGGGGACAGACTTTTCAGTGGGGCCTGCACCAACAGGACAAAGTAAACTAAAAGAAGGTATATTTAGACCAGATATAAGGAAGACTTTTTTTTATAATGAGGGTGGTGAAACACTGGAACAGGTTGCCCAGAGTGATTATAGATGTCCCATCCCTGGAAACAGTCAAGGTCAGGCTGGGACGGGGCTCTGAGCGACCTGATCTAGTTGAAGATGTCCCTGCTCGTTGTAGGGAGTTTGGACTAGATGACCTTTAAGGGTCCCTTACAACCCAAACCATTCTGTGATTCTATGATTCTGTATTCATTTAACTACAATGAATGCAAAGTAGAGAGGCTGTTATTGGGACTGGATGTCTTTAAGAATGCCAAAAAAAGACAAAAAACCTGGCACAATGCAGGAGAGATTCTATTTTACTTTTCCATCATCCTTATTCAGCCTCTGTTGCTACAATAATTGGTTGTCAGCTAGTATATTATTAACCTGTGGGAGTTCACGGTACCCAAAGGCATAATGACACCTTGGTGTCAGGTTAACAAATGGGGAATTAAGTCACAGAGGGGCTAAGGATTTTGCAATGGAGAAAGCCATATCAGGGAAGGAATGAAAGATTTGGTCTTCAAAGTTATGGATGGGCATACCTATAACTAGGCCATTTTTTTCTTCCAAATTCATACTTGGGACTGCAGCTTGATTTAGGAAAATAAAAAAAGAAAAATTGAATTCCCGTACTTTTCTTGAATATCTTTGCAAAAGAAAGTGTTTGATAGAAAACTTCAACATCAAATTTTGGAAAGGAGGCTGATATCTGATTTCTGAAGTGCATTTCAATTTCAGCTCAACTTTCTTATGATCTCAGCAAGCAAGTAATGTGTTTCCATGATGGTAACTGTCTCTGTGGCCAAAGCTTCTATAATGGCTTCTCATAGGCCCTAGTTCTGAGCATCACTAGATGATGTGTCAGCTCCACATATCCCAGAGCTGTAGCATCACAGAATTGGTATCAAACCAGACAGCAACCACTTAAAAGACACTGATATAAAGTGTAAAACAATCTAATTGGATCATAAGGACAAGCCTTCTGAAATCCAAAAAAAATGAACCCTGATGAGTTGTAAGAAAGAAATAGAAAATAGCAGACATATAATAAGACCAGATGTCTGAAGATAACAACTGAGAAAAGAATACAGTCAAAATAATAATTTTTTAAAAGCAGTAATATTTAAATTGCCAGGCAGAGTTCATCACTCTTACCATTTTTGAAGTATTTCTTCGTTGGCTGTTCAGAAGTAAGGAATGTGCAATGATTAATAATGTCCACCTCAAACTGAAAAAAAAAACCCAAACCCCAAATCAAAGCTACATTCCAGTTCTATCATTCTATACATTTCAGAGATATGGAAAAACAGGTAAAACATTCCACATTAACCTCAGTCACTACAAATACATTCTCACCTCAGTTATAGTAAGCAGGTAGGTTTTGATGGCCTTTTCAGCCAGGCTTATAACAACCAAAACTGCATTAGTGAGAAGGACTTTTTTAATTCATCCCGTTGATAATCCAAAGTAGCAGTCAAGAGCTACCAAGTTTTGTATTATACATGAAATTGTAACAGCCTGATTTTTAAAATTAATCCCTGAAGCCTTGAAGGGAATAACTTTTCAACAACTAAAGCTCTGTAAGTTGTTGGCAAGGGCAACATTAAACCAATATGTCATCAATTTGGGGTCTCACCATTGTAACTGAAACAAGCACACAGCTTGCAATCATTTTAAAAGCTGCTGCTTTTAAAAATCTGTCCAACTGTTCTACTGTCTATAATTCCCTCTTACGCACTGCATCAAATTAACAAAAGATTTTCACGAAAAATAGAACCACTAAGCACGTGCCTGATCACTGCTAGCAAGCACGTTGCTATAAAACTCTCCTAGGTCCGGGGGAGAACAGTTAACATTGGACCATCTGGACTTCTATAATCGGTGGCGATTCAGTTACATGCCTAAATATATTTGGTACTTTCCAGTAGTCTCCTGATTTAATCCTTATTAAAAATAAAAATATCAACAACAAAATTTGTTGTATCTTCAATGGAAAATATTTTCTCTGGGATAATTTGCTTTTGTAAATGGAACTTGCATTTTTGTCTCAATTTACTTCCATTTTTTTCACCTTTAAGGAATATTACTTCATATTGAGATCAGGCACACCCGTTCCTTTCAACACATTTCCCTCATAATTTCTCACAAAGCGACCATATTAGCTCTTTTATAGTCAGATTGCATGACCCTGGTGTTGAGACATTGATTAATTCAATTTTCCAGATATTCTATACTTGCAACTTTCTGTCACAGTTCTTGGGAATTCTGTGATGTAGAATACTTGACTTTACTAGCACAGTTATTAGGAAAAATTTCTTCACTGAAAGACTTATCAAACATTTGAACAGGCTGTCCAGGGAAGTGATTGAATCACCATCCCTGGAGGTATTTAAAAGACGGAGAGACATAGTGCTGAGGGATATGGTTTAGCAGCGGTTTTTGAAGTGTTAGGTTAATGGATGATATTAAAGGTCCCTTCCAACCTAGACAATTCTATGATTCTATGATTCTGTGAGGGCATTGTTGTCTTTGAGTTTTCTCAGCTATGTGTAGCTTTCAGTTCTTCACTCGTCTGCAGTAATGATTGAAATTTCCATTCAAAACTTCTGCAAAGTATACGCCTACTTTTAGGGGCACTGGCAGATTATTATCTATATCCACCTCTTCCTATAATTTAGTGCCATTTCACTTTGGTTTTCCTTGTTCTTTTTTCAATTTGTATAGCTAAAGGGATTTTGCTTTTAATTTCTTTTGCAAGGTCTGACTCAGCTTGACTTCTGGCAGTTTTCATTTTAACTCTAAGCTTCCTGACCTCTAAGACAAACTCTTCTTTCCTGGTTTCTAATATCCTTTATGAAGTGGCTGTTTATCCAACTGAGCCTGGAGTCGTGTCCTACAGCTTGTCTGGTTTGTTTGAGATACAAATTCCAATTATTCTTTTATCATTAATGTTTTGAAATTCCTATCTTATTTATTTCGATAATATTCTCGGCACAATTGATTCCATTGAGTTAATAAAAACCTTTCCTTAATTTCTTGAAGTCTGGCCTTTTGAAGGAAAAAAATATCTGCTGCTTGTTTGAATTGGGAAGTCTTAAATTAGACTGACTATTTGATTAGTCAGATTAATTATTTTCAGTTTTTTTCTCTAACCTAAGTATATGTTTTCTTCTATCATCACAAAAATGATATTACACTCCTGTCATTGCTCTTAGTCTTGATTGCATTGGTCCCACCTACTAGCAAAATAATCTAGAAATAAAGTTTCAAAATTCTTGGATATTTGTCTGCACTTAAATTTCAGCAAAACATGTCTGGACATTCAGATATTATGTAGTCATAAAAATTTGTAATAAAGAATCCACTTTCCCTGTCAGAATCTGTAACAAAATGAATGATGTCATTGCCCCTTTTTCTTCTCTTTTTTATTCCTAACTTTTTTAGAGATGACAAATTTCAGAAAAAAAAAATAGAGCTGTTGAAATTAATTATTTCTAAAATTTATTTGGCGGAATAAAAGAAGAACTCTGTGACATATGAAAGACACCACTGAAAAGTTCAGACTGAAATTTTGAAGATTCTGATTGTAAAAATGCCTCTCCTTTCACAGGCTTCCAAAGGAAAATTATTTAAAATTAGAAACCATGAACAATTCTGCCTCAGCCCTACATAGGAGTTCTCTGTATTTCCTTCTGAAAAATGGAATCCTGGGGGACTGCTTACTATGGACACTGTCAATAACATATCAAAAGCCTGAGCTATATAGAGACACACTGGTGTTATATTGTTGGGTTTGGCCTTCTTAAGGCATATTCAACCTGTGTAATAGAATTCAAAGTAAGGCATATGAATGTTTGTAGACACTTCCTCTTTAGACACTTTTCTTGTGTTAATTTGTGACTACGAGAAAATTAGGCTTTAAAAAGGAGAAGGGTAAGTCTTGTCTGCTGAGGAGGGAATACAGCACCAGTATTATTGACATACTTATGAAAGATAGACCAAACTTGGTTCATTATATAACAGGGTTCTTACTTTTAAGA
>VXBO01006128.1:230963-242931 GCA_013400135.1 Rhinoptilus africanus | reverse complement strand
TATATATATTCTATGTAGAAAGAATACTCTACTCAGTACCCTGACTCAGTATCAGTCAGAATCATTCTCAGGTCTACTGAACATTTAATTATTAATATAAGCAAAAATGCTTCAACGGGAGACATTCAAAAAAGCTCATCCTAGAATTACCAAAACCATGGAAGAATGTAGGAGATGCAGGAAGTTGTAGAGAATTAGAGTTGCAGGTTCAAGAGGTTTCTCAAAGCAGCATCCTGACCAGTAGGTTACTATCCTATGGTGTCTCTCTCATTTTTAAGTGAAAAAGTATAAACATGACTGCTATGTTTCCAGGTAATATTGATGGACTGATATTTTTTCATTGAAGAGCCCTAACTATCTGAATGTAGTTCTTCTGGGAAGTGATTTGTAAGCTATTCACCTCCAATGATATTTGTATTACTCTGTATCTGCAATAGGCTCTTGAAAAATATATGACTGGTAATATTTCTGTGCCTTGATACATTCACTTTCAAATCCATAAGGAGTGCTCTGAAGAACTATTTGAACAGTTATATGTCATACAGAAATAGAGAGGTATTTGATTTTGTATTGATTTTAGATTAAGTTTCAGTCTATCATCATAGGAATTCATGTTACTTTGTGCCAGATCATAATAGATGTATCTTAATCTTGTCCTGTGATAAAGAATACTGCTCTATTTCACAGGCTATCATGAGATAAAAATGGTGACCGTTAGGCAGTAGAGCAATGAGAAGTTCATAGACTGCCTTACCTAGGTATCTGCTGCTGTTCATTGCAAGCAAGTTTTAAAGCCCAGTTTTAATCACCAAAATCGACCATATACATCGCAAAACTGAGTACTTTAAAAAGAAATTTATTCTCAGTTTTTATTAGAATATTTGTTTAGCTTCTGCAGTGACTGTTAAGGTACTTTTTTGCATAAATACATTTGCGTCTAAAAGCTCAATTCAGACTTGACAAACATATTTAAAATAGCATAATGGGATTCCAAAATATCCCTTTGGATTCTAAAGCTCTTTTAAAATTAGCTTGAAAATGTGCATCCCATCTTATGTATTCAGATATATACCAATTATAAACCTGAAATTAATGTAAAATATGAAACAATACACAAGAAAATAAAAAATGATCAGTATATAACTCAGTTATGCAGGCTAGGCTCTCCTTTTTCCTTGACAAATCACTGTACTATATCTAATTAAGGATTGCAAAGCCGTGGCTGAAGTTAACAGTTCTGGATATTTCTTCTTCAGTGCATCTGCTGTAAGTAATCACATCGACAGGTGTACACACAGGGAGCAGAACAGAGAAAAAACAGTTCTCAGTCTTATTTTTCTGGCAATACTGTGTAAATGAGATGGGTCACTTTGAAGTGTCTTGTCATTTTAACTAATCCTCCATGTTAACAGATAATGTTCAAATTGTATATACTTCAAATGAAAGGTAATCAATCCATTCAAAAATATGACCTTTAGTCTGTAACTTTGTCATTGTTTACAAATGCCAGTTGCAGATTCTATAACATACTTCAGCAGAATTAAACTAAAATAACACTCTGTGCCAACCTGCCTCCCTTCCCACAGGTTTAGTTCCCTGATCCATTTAATGATCTTGTTTCAATTCAGTAGTAATATATTATGAAAGACTGTGAAGCCAAGCATCTTTGTAAAACATCTTTTATATTACTGTTATTACCTATTGCCATGTCTTTAACAGTGAGTTGTAATCTAAAAAAGTTGAGGATAAAAAAATTGAATTAACGTCTAACTTTATACTCATAAAACTGAAAAAACTTTATGAACAATATTAAACATTTTTCCACCTTTTGATCCTAATATCAGCTATCTAGTGTGTATACATGATTTCATTTTTAAGGAGAGTAAGTGCTCTTTGTAACTGCACTGGAGTTTGGTTTTAAAATAAACTACTGCAAAGAGTTGTGTTATCTGAATTTAAATTCTGACCCCAAGTACATTTTAGCTGTAGTAAGGGAAAAGGTCTTTCAGTCTCCTCATGGATGAGAAATCTATCAATTGTGTACATATTTTGAATAGAAAGAAAAATGAATTCAATAGCATGAAAAGACCATTTCTAGAATTCTACTTTATGCCTTCTATGACAACATAGTTACTGGTGCTTCAAAGTGATGAAATTCTGAATTAACTTTGAAAGGAAACACTTAAGAAGAGAATCTCTGAGTCATTACAATCTACTTGTAATTCCCTCAATTCAGTTTCCATGTGCAGGCAAATCATGGAGAGCAGAGAGGATCAAGTCTGCTTTCAGAATACAAGCCTGGGGCAAGGTGACATGATTAAGATGAGACAGTAAGAGAGGTGGAAGATTGTCCTTTTACTATGGCAGTGACTGTGTAACAAGCCCACTTCAGGGTCACAGCAGTTGTCCAGCAAGTTTGGAAGGAGACACTTGTTACTCAGTCTTCAAATACTGTTATGCAAACCTCTGATAGCTCCATGTGATTCCGAAAATGTTGAAGCCACATTATACTAGTTCATGGTGTTTGTAAACAAGCAAGTAAGTAAACAGGTGTGTTAAGTCTCTCATTACATGAAACAGTTACACATGAACTATCGTTTCTAGAGGTAGGATTTATGGCTACTCATGAGCTTCCTGAATCAGCAAAGCTGTGAACTGGAAGGGATTTAAAGAGTAACACAAAAAAAATCACAACAGAACAGGTCAAAAGATCCCAGCAGAGGACTATCCCAATCTCATCCTTGGTAAATTTAATTATTCTGAAAGATCTCCAGGACTTCAAGACAATATGTTCCCTACAATATCTGGGTGGGGGCAGGGGATTACAAAGTTCCGTACTGGTAACATTTTTTATCAAAGGCACAATTTTTATCAAGGGTATGAAAGGCAGCCCATGCTTACTTGTGATGACATACACAAGAAACTAAATTACCTTTCTGTCTATTCTGAGCTTAAATTCACCCTTCTGAAGCTGTTTCTAGTTCTATGTATTTACAGTATTTCCAATGTATACCAAAACACATCATTCTAAAGTGGCACCTTCCATCTACTGTGTCTAAATGGTCATCTACCACTTATTCTGTCTTCTCACTGACTTTAGGATTCAACTCAGCCTTTAGGCTCACCTCTAATCCTATATCTGCATCACTTTTTTCTAGGAAAGTTCATAAAAACATCTGGCATTTGGGGAAGTTCAATGAAGAACAAAGATTATCCTCCATGGCTGGGGAATGAGGAGCAAATCAGGACTTCCTGAACATGATAAATTAGTTAAAATAGCCATACCTCACTGCTCCAATTTGTAGTTGTCCTTCTCACGTAAAGAATTCACTGGGGAAAAATCAGACTATTTTTATCTTGTACCTGACTAAGCCTGTTATTAAGACCTACTAGAAACATCAAGAACAGAACACTTCTCTCTTCGCAGGCTGATTAGCCATTTTCACTGCATCCCTCTACTGAAAGGTTTCAGTCCAACCACAGACTATAAACAGTAAGATAAGGGGAAATCTCCACCAGCTCCCCAGGTTCCCCCTACTGCTCTAGAGCCATCAGGATTGATGGAGTTTTAAAAGGAAGCTAGCAGTGGGTGACTTAAGAGCTGCCTCCCTGCTTTTCATCCCCTTCCAGCACGCAGTTCTGCTCCCACCAGCCTACCAAGGAAGGCACCTCCTTCAGACTGAGAACCACAGAGGAAGAGAGAGTCTCTACACAGAGTACTGGGGGAAGCACACTACACTGAATTGCCCCATTCAGTGGTCTGTGCCCCATTCAGTGGTCTGTAGAGCCTACAACAAATCAGGAGTTTCCTCTCTGGAAGTAACAATTTTGTCTTTCCAAATGTAGTAGCTGGTCACTTGGGATCCCTAATGGCAAGTAATCTTTTAACATTATCTTGGGGCAATATTTGCACAGAGCAATAATGCCCGTAACAATGGCCTTTCTTGGTGCTAAGTTTTCATTATATACTCAGAAAGAGGTCATTTGTCTTCCACTGCACCAAACAGGCAAAGCCCCTCTCACTGTTTTTCACAAGCTGGCTAGTTTTTCTTACAGGTTGTTTCTAGGGTAGTGTAAGACTTCTCAGCCCCTCCAACAGGTTCTGTGATTGAAGGAAGAAAAAGTTTTTTGTACCCTTTCCCCCTTCCTGTAGTTTCAAATATAATATGAAAAGGACATGCTTTGTTTGCCTATGTCTTTTAATTTTGCACTTTTTCTGCTATGCTTACATCTAAAATTGCATTGCATAGATGAATGGTAGTAGCTGTACAGTCTCAGTCCATGGGAAAATTATTATATTCACAGTTTTCTTTTCTCACTTGTAATTGATTCCAGAGAAAAAACACACACATTAATACGTATTATCTCATTTGCAGTACAGCTGTCTAATCATGAAGCCATTCCCTATGTGAAACTCCCATCGAAGTCAGTCAGAGTCAAGCCTAAAAGTGGACAGCAAGGTCAGGAGCAGATTTACTTTCATATCATTTTTATGCATTGACAGAGTATGTTTACTTTCTAATACATTACAAAGAGTGATGGGTAAACCACAAAGCATCTCAATGCTTGGACAAACACCAAAATCTGTGGATGCTCTTTTGAACTGTATTCCAACTGTCTAAAGCCACTTGATTCTCCACAGCTGGGCTGGAGGTCTTACAAGATTAGATATTTCATCACTTCTGCTTCCCATTCTAGCCAAGTGAAGATAGTTTAAATTTGATTGGGGGGGTGGGGGGTGGAGAGAGAGGGTGGCAAAAACAAGATCATGGCAAGCATTAAACATAAACTAGATTTCAAATATTTACCTGTTAATCTGATATACCAGTAAAATTCTGTTCTTAATGTGGGTATCCCAGTGACGCTGCCCCCACACCACATAAGATTTTGTTTTCTCACTTACAGCAGCCATAGAATACTCGTTTCAAATGTAGGTGGTAGACTTAGATCCCAGCCAAACACTTTAGTCTGATACAGACAGCAGGACGTCTAAGTCAGTGATCCTCAAACTGACGGACAAACTCCTAATGGTGCCATAACCATGACAGAAATGAGACCCAGTCTTGATTTCATCTTAGTTTCCCTTAAACGAAAAGAGTAGAATGCTGAAACTTTAATCACCTTCCTTATTAAGGATTATATTCTTCCAGCTATTGGAAAATAATGTGGCCCCTGAGGGAATAGCTGTTGAGTGTTTGATGGAACACACTGTATCAGTCACTTTGTATATCTCATTTTTACATTCCCATGTTAATCAACCTGAAGTTTAAATAAGCCAAACTTAGCCATATCTAAATTCTGGTATTTTAATATCCATTTTTCTTGATGACAGAACTATACATTAGATGCCCTGTGAAAGTAAACACTGAATGAGATTAGCACTTTCTTGCTAAATGATGTTGTACTGTGTTTCTTGGCCAGATGTTATGAGAAACTTAATCTGAGGCTTATCTTAGCAGGTACTGATGATTTTGTTCTAAACACTTACGCAAGCAATCTGGCTGGCTGCTTTAAATCTTTATTACAAATGTAGAAAGAAGTTCATAGTTAAAACAGCTGCATTTTGCTCCATTGCCATCAATTAGAGTATTTCAATAACATAAGAAACTGAAATCACACAATACCTACCAACTAATTGGTTCTCTTAATACCTAAGCTCTTCTTATATTAAATATCTCGGTGACACTGCTACTAGTATTATCAGATGTTTTAAAAAAGTTTATTTGTATATTTAATTTATATATGTTTCATGTTACAATAATTTTCTCAGAAGAACCATGCTGGCTGTCAGGGAGCAGCAGGAGTGAGGCTGCTCTGAGACAGAGAGGAGCCAGGAGCCACGATGACCCCAGGACTCTGTGCTGGGCATTCATGCTCCCACAGGCTGCAGTCCCATGGTACCTGATCAGAGGCAGTGGTAGAAACAGGTCCAAATTATCATCCCAGACAAGGGATGATCAGGTCTGCAAAGAGTCCAATGAGTTCACTGTCCAGCCATGAAGATCAGTCAAAAATGGCAGGAGTCTGAGCTAGAGGCAGGAGCAGAGATACTACTAACTGCGCATAAACTCAGTCAAAGGCCCATTCAAGCAGCCCAGCCAGAAGGGCAGAACAGCAGGACTAGGTACATGCATACTTTCGTCATCACACAGGCAAAGTGGAGGTGTCCAGACCTTAGCTTAAAAGGAACCCCTAGATCCACAGGCAGGTCCCAGGTGAGGCTCATCAGCACATATATGGCCTCTTGGTGCCCCCTGGGACCTAATAGTTTTCATTCCAACATACTGAAATAAGAAGTAGATCCGAAGACTTTGAACCCGTGTGAAAAGTAGCTCAATGGTATTATTTTTTCAAGTGTGTATTTCTTCACACTTGGGTTACCAAGTTACCCTTTGGTAAAGGGTAGCATCTGGGGCACTATATTAGGTAGAAAAGGAAACTAAGCACTTCTGAAAAGGCTTTCTGTGTGGCTGACTGCTGAAGCCCAACTGGTGAAAATGTGATAAGCCACTTTTCCTGTCCTGCTTCCTCCTGCTCTCCCTCAAGTCATTTGACTCCACAAAAAGCCACTGAATAGGTCAGAGCAGCTTTAAGGAAGTTATAATAGTCACTGGACTTGAAAATGGCTTCTCCTAGCCCAGGGGGTGGGGGGTAATGTTCATATCTAGGGCAGATAAAGCTGACTCAGACATATTCAGTGGCAACAAGAACAGATTTGGAATAGAAATGGAGAATAACGAAGGGAAACAAAAAAATCTTTGAGTTAACAATTAAGTATATTCAGATAATAAACTGACATAAGGCATGAATACAACAAATCAAAGCAATACTGTCTGAGTTCAAAACTTGCCTGAAGAAATTATTCCAGCAATGAATAAAGAATTTTTTTCCTTGGATAAATTAATTAATTATCCTGGGGTGAATTGATTTTGTGAGATTTTAATTATGAACTTAAGTTAAAAGTTTTCCCACATAGATCTTTGTTTGCATTGTATCCGAACTCCCCAGTGTCAGCTCATGCTACAGCTTTTCCCCACTGTGGGGTCCTTAATAAGGTTTCTGTCCTTATTGAAGTTATCCAGTTTCCCAAAACTTGCAAGAGTTTCTTTACGTTTGAGGTTCCCACCACTCTGCTGCATGTTAATAAATGGGTTCACACTTTACTGGATGCAAACATTAACAATAACATGAATGGATAAGCATTGTTTCCATAGGAAAACAGAGTTAAAATAGTCTTGTAACAATAGCTGACAAGTTCAGTTAACTATTATCATCAAAATAGCAATGGTTTTGGTTCTCTGTTAGAGCCACATCTTCATAGGACTGTTACTCAAAGCAAAGACAGGAAATATTTTCCAGAAATCTGATAGATGGCCACTCAGATAAACTGACTTTTACTTAGCAGATGTATCTCAAAACACTCCTCTATCTCCAGTTTGTAATGGATGAAATAATTTTAAGGATTTTATATGTTAGTGTATATAAACACAGCTGTATGTTTACAATTAGAAACCTGTATAGATAGAAACTGGTCCTTACGTTTAGAAACAGGAATATACCCTTAGAATACTGCAAAATGTTATTTTCTGTGCAATATATATATTAAATACATTTTGGACATAAACTAAGTCTATTACTCCCTTCCATTTTTGTGGCTGAGTCACTTCCCTTAGGTTCTTCTACCAGCTCAGTTACATAGCATTTAAGCTCCAGGGAGAACAAATTGACCAATTAGTATCTCATGATGCAAAGAAGATCCAAAATAATGAAGTATATGATGCAGCCAACATAAATCACTGTCTAATTGAAAATAGAGAGAAACATCCAGAATGAAAGGATCCTAAAGCAAAAAAAAAAAAAAAAAAAAAAAAGTTACTAAAAAGCAAAAATTGTGGAAATTACAAGATTGATTTCAGCCAACACTGTAATCTTTTTTTTTGTCACATTAAATCTTTTCATCCAATTGGAAATTTGGCCAACTTGTAATTAAAGCTTTTTAGGGTAAAGAGAAGACTTTTTGCTGATTCACTCAAACATTCAATCAGTGTTAGTTAGACTCTAATTTCTGCAAATATTTTGTGAAGAGCTGATATACAGGAGCTGCAGCTATGGGTCCATCTAACACCAACTACAGAAGAAATGCATAAACAACTCATATAAAGGAAACATAGCTAAGCCATCTCTTTTTAGGGAAGGGGGGAAAAAAAGAAAAGAAAGAAAAAACAAAGCAAGCTGTTAAACAATTTTATAAACTCATGCTATACTAGGAACAGAGAAACCTGAAAGTTAAAATACGTACAAAGTCTGGGATATGTTAGAAACTACAAAACCGTAATGTAAGCACAATCTTAACTGTAGATGTAGCACACCTTCCTATCTGTTGTCCATGGTTCTTTTTTCTAAGATGTTCCAAGATGGATTTTCCATATATATGTAAGTAATGTGGAAGAACCCATCAACCTCTTATCAGAAACTGTCCTATCATTTCTGACAATTATTAACCTTCAAGAGATTTACCTTTCTACCTGTCTGCAAAAAAGGAGTGGATACAATAAACTCTGGGCTTTAACTTAACTCTCAACTGTACAGGCAAGCACCAGAGAGCCAAGCACATCATCAGTCTCTGTAATGTCTTTCCTGCCAGCTACCTATGGTGATGCAACTGTGAAACCCTACATCAGACTGCTGTGTGAGAAAGAGCTGCGAGAATGAGCTGTGGCTCATTAGGGTTTTACCCTCTTCATTAAGAACTGCATTTTAAGTTACGATCCTTGTACTTGGTCTGTACCTACTGCATGAGGTATGCTTATGCTTGGCTTGGCTGTTCCTCACTACTGACTTGACATCCTGGCTCAACCTTATACCTGTCTCATTCACAAGGAATTGTCTGACATTCACTGGACTCTTGGCTGAAGCTGGTTATTGTCTCTGGGCCTCCTGTGCCCTTCTTGCTTAGGTATTTTTTGTTGGCTGTCTGCACTGCCTGCCTTTCTGTCATCCTTGGCTCCCACTTCTTCTCTCGGGGATCAAACTGCTCTTGCTGTCCCCTGAGAGCAAGCAACACAAAGCAGCATGCACATATGGTGTATATACGGTTAGTAAGCCCATGTACCCCTTGCTCCTTGTCACTTATGGGAAAGAATTACAGACTTAATTCTATCTCAGTGACTTTTTTCACGAAACAGAGCTGAAGATGCTATTGTATAGTCCACTTCATGTGCGCAAGGTGGTTAGGTCATAACAGTACAATTTCTGTTTTGATTAAGAAAATAAACGCCGAGATGTGAACACACACAAAACCAAAAAGAAGTTATGAAAGGAGAAGAAGTTGTGTGGTTGCGGGAGTCAACAGTAATTACCCAGCTGTCCTTACTTAATAATGGAAAGAACTAAACCATGAAGGATGCTAGCTTTGTGTGAGACTCTTTAAATACATCCCCCATATGCTGCCTTCAAAAATGCCTGGAAATGCAGCTTGATTTAGTTGGAGGAAAAGTGAGACAGAAGTGAGCAAGTAAACAACTTTAGTTTCAGTTTAGGAAGAACTAATGCTTTCACTACAGATACTACTCTTTTCTGAATTTTTTCTTTTATAAACCTCTAAAATTCATCCATATCATTACTTTACAGTGAGTACTATCTTTTCCAGCTCTCACTGTATATTTTTCCCTAGCTTTTTATCTGTCATTGCTCCTTTTATCTCACTCTTCCCTTAGAAGAGCACAAACCCAATCACTCAAGCCTGAGCTGACTTTTCAAGCCCACGATTTTCAAGTGGGTTAAAAATTAAAAATGAATTTGCCTATCTTTATCTAGCAGAAGCCTTTTTCGGTATTCCATTAGTTATTTCCCTTTGCTTCCAAATTTATTCCATTCCTAAGTACTGTAGTGCTTCCTAATGGCAGTGTAATATACCAGACAGCCATTAATCCTCTCAAGTAGCTCAGCACTGGCACTTGTCTGCCAATTAGTCTCTTGCACATTATGATATTAAAAGTTTTGTTGTATATAGACAGGTAAATTATATTTTGTCCCATGTTCTGATTATTTTGTTACTTGATTAGATTTTTCTGGCCATATTGAATATAATTGACTTGATGTAAATGCCAAGAAGAATGTATAAAATTAAGATAAAATTCTCTATAAAAGCCATGGAGATTTACTGTGAGGCAAAAGAAAAGTTTTTTCTGGAAATAAATGTACTTATGTCCTATGTTTTACTATTTATGTAGCCTCTTTTAATACAAAATGCATATTTTTTATGAGTTCGTTCATTCAGCACCTGAAATGAACCTAAGTCTGTAGTGTCTTACTTATCTTATCATCATCTGAATTGTCCTAATCACAAGATTAACAACTTCAAGAGAAGTCACAAATAGAAGCAGTTATTTTACTCACCTCTTTTTTTTAGGAAAAAATCCCTACTCTGTAGAACACAGATGTTTTTGCAAATCATTGACAAGAGATCTTCTGAAAGATTACCTGTCCTGTGTTAATGGACCTTGAATGATGATTTTCTTATCCTTCAGTAATGATAACAACTTCGCATTTGTCACTTGCCTGAACATCTTGGACATAGGTATTCAACTGTTATTATTTTCAGCTCAGGAGAAATATATACTAAATAATAGAAAAACAATGTAATAAAAGAAATATATACTCTCTGAGTCTCGGTTTAAGAATTAGCTTAATTTCTGCAACAAAAGGTAGCAAAAATCCTATTAGAAATAAAGTCAGATTTACAAGTATGTTAATATTCTTATTAGGAATTGCACTGAAGTGATGTTACTCCTCATCTTTAATTGTGCATTTCCCTTCCTGCAGTTTATCCTTAACATGTAGGAAGCAATCATTATCTTAGCAGCCACCTGTTATTCTAAACAAGGCAAAGTCTTGCAGTATCTTCCCCATGTCTGTTGGTATTTTGCTTAAATTACAGGGAACAGAATAGATGTCTGGAATAAGGTGTTCCCAATGATTACGTGCCAGTGCTTTTCTTGTTTTCTGGACTTGCCTGCTTTTTTGTCTGGATTTTATGGCTTAATCCCTGTAAATTTTGGGAGGGTATGACACATCTCATTAATCATCATTGTACTCACCACACATCATTTCTCCATGGCCACAGACTTAAACACGTCACTTACACATGTCTGAATTCCTCCACTGTCTTCTCCATCTATTAAATAATAATAATAAAAAAATATTTATTGCAGCTTTCAAAGCTCTGTATGGCTCTGTCTTCCTTAGTAGTTTGTTCCTCTTTTGCCACATCAGGTACGTCCACATTAGTATTTTAGTCTGAAAATTTTGCTCTTGAAACCAACCCTTTAGCCAGGCTTTGACACACTGCAGAGTGGTCTCAGGGTGCACAATTTGTATTTCTGTTGAGTTAAAGCTGAAGCTGCATTGCAGGGACTAATGGACACTCAGTCTCCATGACCAGATATGAAGTTGCGCTGGCTAGGATTCCTTATTTTGCTATGCTTGCATGCACAGACTTTGCTTTGCCCATTAAACCATCTTTATCTCAGCCCATGAGTTTCCTCACTTTTATTTCCAATTCTCTCCCCCTTCCTGCTGGAGGGGAGTGAGCGAGTGGCTGTGTGGGGTTTGGTTGCTTGCCACTGCCAACCCACAACAACACTTCAGTGTACATCCTCTGTCCCCTCCTGTGCCCATGTCCCTCCCATGCATATAGTGTGGATGTCAGGCCCTCAGCAGCAACTGTTTGGCTTTGTTGGGCCAGGCTTTGTAGTAATGGTGTAAACATCATTTTCTCATCTTAGTCTCACTTATTAGACTAAGGTTTCATGATTTAGCATAATGATAGCAAAATATGTTATCCTGTTGTAGTGTATTTTTTTTATTATTATGAAATAATTATCTTTTCTTAGTGGAACTTTCTATTTTTGTATATAGTCAGTATGAAAAAGAGCGGCATTCCCAATTAAAAAAAAAAAAAAAAAAA
>VXBO01006128.1:203571-230936 GCA_013400135.1 Rhinoptilus africanus | reverse complement strand
AAAAAGAAAGAAAAAACCCAAAAAGACTTTTCAATCAGATTGGGTTTACATTTTATGCTAAAATGCAGAAGAATTTAAATTAGATCCATGCAAAACCTAACACCTAGGATCAGTTTCACTAACATAACAAGAATGCTAATGCTTTGTAACATTACTAAAGATCTAAGAAGCAATTTAACATTCAAGACATTTAACTTTTGACCTAATCCTTTCACATTTCCCACCTGCAATCAGCTAAGTGTCTCAGATTCTCATCTCAAATAAATAAATGCAAGTCTGAAGTTTCTCAGATATGCTTGGGAGCTTACCATGGGTTTTTAACTGCAGTGCTCTGACTTAACATTTATTTCAACAGACCGTCTCAATTTTGCTTTGATACCTCTCCTGCTAGGTTAAGGGAGATTGATTGAATTCAGCTCTTTATAGCTTCTAAACTGTTGCTTAAATACTGGTATGCAGCTGAAAGGAAATGTTTTTATTGTTTCCTACATCCATGTCTCTGAAAACACCGGCATTTTATCTTTTATCTAGGATATTGAATGCTGTGGAACAAATTACTGTGGTGACTGCATTTCTTCCATTTTTACTTCACTTGACTGAATGGAAAGCAAGTTTTCTTGACCAAAAATATATTCAAAAACCCCAGCCTGTATTTTGCCTTCATTTCCTTTCAATGAAGTACATTTAAAATCTAGACAAAATTGTAGGTTAACATTTTTATTAGATCATTTTTAAGGAAGCTAGCTTTGCTGCTTGCTTAAAACTTTTAAATGTTAGTAAATGCTTGAGCTACTATCCTTGAACAGCACAGTTTCAGTTTTCAGTTCTGAGTTTGTGTGTTTGGGTTTTTTTTCTTTGTTTGTTTGTTTATTTTTTCATTACTGTTGCGGTTTATGAGTTTTTTATGGAACATCACTTGATATCTACATATACCAGGATCATTTTCATAATCATTAAATCTATTCTATAAGATGGTCCCTTGCAATACTTTAATAAATAATAACAATTTAATAATTCTTGGTCACGCTTCACGCTTCACTGTAAAAGCATATGACTCGTAGTTTCTGAGGTTTTGACTTTCTATTTTCTATGAACTTGAATCCATATATGAGTCTGATTTTTATGTGCGTATATGAAATCTCAATCTAAAGGGATAAAATTATGTATTTAGGAAAAAATTTCAGTAAAATGACTGAGATATAATTACAGTTTGAGGGACTGTGTTGGTTATCTGTTTTCCATTATTGCCATTTCTATTTTATAGTCATTTCTACAACACAGGAGTTTTAATTCTTTACATATGTCATAAGTAATATTTGAAGACAGTAGAACAATACATGCTCCTCAGATGATACCAATCACTCTTTTCCATTATAAACCAAACACAGCCTATATACACCAAGGGGAATATAAAACAGGTTATGAGAAAGAAGATTACATGTTTAATCTGTAAATTTTTAAACCAAAGTCTAGTCTTCTCCTCAGTTTTCAATTTGTCCTTATTTGATTTTTTATTAGTGTCTTCCATGAATTAATTCTATTCATTTCTCAAGTGGCATTTTAAGCTTGAGTTATCACATACTAAAAGATGAAACACAAAAGAAAAAAAAAAGCTAACCAAATATAATCAAATTCCATATTCATGACTAGGCAAGAATTTCCTTTCAGTGTTCAGAGTTACAAGCATCGTATATAAAACATTTCCAGCAGCTCTAGAATCTGAGTAATGTTGTGAAACATCATATGGTAATTAGTAAGATGACTTGCCACCTGGATCACTGAGTTCCATGCAGATATGAGCATATTTGTAACCATTTGGGAAAGCAGTTAAATCACAAGTAGCAAAGATATCACTTGGAAATTGTGGTTGAACACATATGGTTAGATTTTTGACAGCCACACAACAGCACTTTTGTGGTAAGACAGAAGGAGAAGTTTTTCCAAAAGTCAAGAAATGACTTCACCTCTTAAGGGGGAAAATAGCAAGATTTCCTAAATTGTATCTCGAATAAAAAAGCAACAGCTGAAATCTAACGGTGACTTGGCTTTCTGATAGAGGTAGTCATGGAAACTTGGTGGCTTTATTTATTTAATTATTTTCCTTAGAACTTTGAAACTGAGGTTGCATAAACCTACTCATTGCTGTCTGATGATCTGTGTGGTAACAGAATGCTCTCTCCTCTATTTGAGCTGCCCTTATCCTGCACAGGGTAAGTTTCAAAGGATTCAAACAATTTATTAAACCTGGATGTGCCAAAATATTAGACATGAAGCATTTCAGTTAAGCAGTACATCCATATTTGAAGTTTTGGTTTCTGATCTTCTTGCTTGATTTCATTAATTACTGTCCCAAATCTCATCTTGGCTGACCACTTGCAATGAGTCAAAAAAATTTCATTTCTTCTTATGAGTTACTGTTTCTCAAATTCCTGCAATAATTCTGCCTTTTCTGCTTCTGCTTCTGGTTTTCTGCTTTTATTTGCGGCATTAGGTGCAAAGACGGTCTATAGACCGGCTAAACTGACTCTTATTAGTTCTTTCTGGTGCTAATTAGCCTTTCATAAAGCTTTTTTATTGTGATAGTTCCTTGTAGAGAACTAACTCCATGCTCTTTGAAATTACTTGACATTTCTGTCTCTTCTATTTTCTCACATGAAACAAAGAGAAGGAAAACATAATGGTTAATGGTTAGACTTGATGATCTTAAAGGTCCCATCCAACCTAGATCATTCTATGATTCTATTCTATAAACATAAAAACTTTTCTGTTTTCTCTGACTGTGATTACTCCTGCGTCTAGTCTTCCACTTCTGAAATACATTGCAAACAAGGTGAAGTAGAGCTACACACAGAGTAATTAGCACAGCTGTGAGTGTTTGGTCAACCTTTTAGACAGGTCACATCCTCCAGGGCTGGTTGAAGAGGAAATGTGACATGAGACATCTTTTTTCCCATGTGTTCGCCTTAGGAATGTGAAAGTAGTCTGTGAAATTTCTTACAACTCTCCAACTCAATAATTCGCCAAATGAAACATGGGAGTAATTGCTCTGCATGCAATACTGTGTGGTTTATGTTCATGCACAAGACCACTCCTGAGTGAAATTCCTTCAGAGACTATGGTCATCTTACAGATTATTTTGATAACAGAATAACTCACTCTGATGATGGAATCAATTTTAGTATTTATTTATTTCCTTTGCTATCTGGTAGGAGGACTTATCTTGTTGAATCTATACCTGTGTTGTGCTCCTTTCAAATAGTTACACCCTTCATAAATGAGGAAAAGAGGACATCTTGCTACAAGTTCTTGAAGGAGACTAAATTCATTGGAATAATTTAATCCAGTTCTATTTTCCTTTTTATTGTAGATACTTAAGCAAGTCAGGCTAGGCTCTATTATAGTCAATGAAATGAAATAGGCACTAGAGTGCAAACTGACCATGTATAGATGTCTTATTTAGGATGAGCTGAATCAGCCCTTGGACTCCATCAACTGCAGTGGCTAGAACTCCGCATGCTGTGAAAAGAACCTAGGAAAGGGACTAACTCAGGCTACAGAGTGCATATCTAGTTGAGTGACTTGCACCTGACACTATGAATTTGAAAACAATTAAAATCTCATTCCAGACCCTCACTCCACACACCTTTATCTCAGCTTCCTGAATCTATGAAAGGTGTATTTACTGAAATGATGTAGTATAGCCCCAGTCAGAAGTATTTTCAAACTTGACTACTGTATTTCATACTCTTCTACGGCAGAAGCCAAGACATCTGCAACAAGACATTGTAGTAATTGTCATAAATGCTTTAAAGAACACTACCAAAACTTCACAGTTCCCCACAGAAGTTCTCTCCACACTCAGTACACTTCACAAGATCCAGAGTCAGCAATAGTAGGTGTAATCACAAAACAAGTAACACTCAACAGCTGTGCCTAGCTGGAAAGCAGTTTTGCAGAGAAAGCCCTAGAGATCCTGGTGAACATCAAGCTGATCATGAGTCAGCAATGTATCCCTCTGACAAAGAAAAGGTACCTAAGGCTGCACTAGGAGGAGTGTTGCCAGCAGGTTGAGGAAGGTGGCTTTTCCCCTCCACTCAGCATCAGTGAGGCCATACCTGGAGGGGTGGGTCCAGTGCTGGACTCCCCTGTCTACAATAGAGACATGAACTTACTGGAGTGAATTTTGCGAAGGGCTGCCAAGATGTTGAAGGGACTGGAGCATTTTTCCTATGAGAAAAAACTGTGAGAGCTGAGACCGTACAGCCTAGAGAAGAGAAGACTCAGGTGGATCTTATCCATGTGGGTAAACACGAGGGTGGAGGGATTAAGGAGATGGATTCAGGCACTTCTCAGCAGTATCCAGTGATAGGACCACACAGACAGGGAAATCACCTGCCAATTGCTGTCGCATGCAAAACAGACTTGACTTGGGAAATTATTTAAAACACATAGTTACTGATTTGTGTATTAGGAAATAAGGAAGACAAATGTTAAAAAAAATTGCAAAAACACCTTTCCTTCCCTCTTTCCCAGGCTCAGCTTCACTGCATACGCCTCTCCTTCCCCCATCCTGGTCCTCTCCCCTTTATATTGTCAGAGATTGCTCTCAGCCCCTTTGGTGGGGCCACCCATGGTACAGGAGGTTGGGGTCATGACAAAGGGTTTTCTTTCCTCTGCCCCAGTGTGGGTCTGTCATGACTTAAAGGGTTACCTGGCCTGCAGATGGGTAGAGATTCGTAGGATTCTGTAATGCACAACACAGAGGCTTTATACTCTAAATTTCTCTGTTTTATTAGGAATTACCACAAATACAAAAAAAAGAAAATCACCACTAGCAAGTATACATATGATCAATAAAGTGAATATATAAAATCAAGCTATTAGGGGCAATGGGCACAAGTCGCAACATAGGAAGTTCCATTCAAGTACACGGAAAAACTTCTTTACAGTGAGGGTGACAGAGCACTGGAACAGGCTGCCCAGGGAGGTTGTGGAGTCCGCTTCTCTGGAGATTTTCAAGACTCGCCTGGAGGCAGTCCTGAGTAATGTGCTCCAGGCAATCCTGCTTTGGCAGGGGAGTTGGACTAGATGATCTCTAAAGGTCCCTTCCAACTCTGAAGATTCCGTGATTCTGTGATTATAAATTGCTATCAGCAATAATACAGTATCAATCAACAGTATGGCAGCAGTTAATAACAGCAACTAATGGTCTAGCAACAACCAGTAACAGCAACAACCAAGTAGGTATATTGTATTACAGGTTAATACAAACTTATTATTAGTGAAGCAACTTATCAACAATGTAACAGTAGATATGATTATGATACATTACTTATATCGATATATAATACTCTTATCAAGTAAATTAGACAAATTTCAGAAGGGGCCAAATCATCCCAAAGAAGAGAACAAACTAATCCCAAAGGGAGGATCCATCCATCCCAGAGATGGGAGGACAAATTGAACTGACCTGAAAATTGAGCCCAAAGGAGGACCAGTAAGATAACAGGGAGAATCTCACCTCAAAGGTGATTCATATCACCGTCTGGAGTCAGCCAGGTGTCCCTGGTGAGAGTCCAAGATCCCATAGAGAGGCTGTGCAGAATTCAACCTGTGTAGGAAAGAAAAAGTACAAGCAGCATGGGAAGTTATCAGAGAGAGGCTTCATTTTGGATAAAAAATTAAGTCCTGTTCATAACATAAAGACATAAGAGGACGTAGAACGTCCTATTTCTGTCAGCCTACTTTGATGCTGTTAATTCTTATTTTTCACCTGCAACAGCCATTACATTATGCTTTTTTTCTGTTATTTCAGACCCATTTTATTTTACCAGACTGTTTTCCACCTTCTCAGATGATAAGCTGCCATTACAGTCCCTCAAGTTTGCACTTATCAATGCCATCTCAGGATATGTCCAGTTTCCAGGTACCCTGGGTGTACTTCGAAGAAGCCAGCTGCACTTTTCAAGGGTTTTTCTGGTCACCAGGCCTAGCCCCTGGGCTCACAGCTCTCAGGGTGACAGCCAATTTCTCTGTCAGTACTTTCAGCAGGCATTTTCCTCTGATCAGTAATTTTCCCTTTCTCACCAGGACATCTTTGCAGCTGCTCATAACAGGGTCCTCCATGGGCGACAGTCCCTTCAGGTTGTGCCAAGCCCCGCCATGGAGCACCTCCTTCACATCTTTTTCTCAGCATTGTCATTTTTTTTAGTATCTTTTCCCAGAGGTGCCACCACCATGTCTGAGGGGCTCAGCTCTGCCCTGCCGGGGGTCGGTTGGAGCCGGCTGGAACCAGTTGTGTCCGGCTCCGGGCAGCCCCGGCCCCTCCTCACAGAGGCCCCTGCAGCCCCCCATTGCCAGCACCTGTGTGCCTGCGCCCAGCATATATATATTCAGTGCCTTGGTCTATCCGCTTTTGGTTACTGAAACTGCCAGAGAAACTGTATTCCTACAGAACATAAGGATCTAATTCAGCGCATTTACAAGAGGAAAACCCTGCACCAAGGTAACCACCAGTGTGCTATTTTAAGAGAGAGAATATTCACGTGCTGCAGCATGATGTTCTCTTGAGATAGGGTCTGAAAAGCAAAAGTATTTCACGCACACACACAAAATTCTGGAATATTACCAGTGTTATCTG
The DNA here is from genome assembly GCA_013400135.1 of Rhinoptilus africanus. Taxonomy (NCBI): domain Eukaryota; kingdom Metazoa; phylum Chordata; class Aves; order Charadriiformes; family Glareolidae; genus Rhinoptilus; species Rhinoptilus africanus. The sequence continues at coordinate 224,296 of VXBO01006128.1, read as the reverse complement.
AGAAACAGAAAGCCACACTCATCTACCAACCAGGACAGCTTTTGTCTACTCGCTGGTCAGCTCTGCTCAAGCTATTTACCTCAGAAGCTTTTCCTTATGACATAATGCAGTGTAAAAATTCCAAATCCTGGAACATTTTTTAATTTATGCTGTGCATCTTGCTTTTTATTGTAGTCTTTTAGCTTACCACCACCAAAAGCGACTTTCATTATATTTTTTAAAAGGAGCTTTGTTTTACAATAAAATCTAGAAGTACAATCTAGACAAGAAAATTGTTTCCCATTTATGACTATGTCTGCAAGGTGCTATTAGCTTGTTGAATTATGAATGATACTGAGGATGCAACATATCCTATTAATATATTACCACTGTAAAATGAACAGTGTTCATTAGAACAAGGCTTGACATTATGTTACTGACTTCATAGTGTCTCAAATCAGATTTTTAATATAAATAATCTACTGATAATTACATACTTACAAAACTAACATCTTCTTACTTTGTAACCCCATTTTAGAGGAGAGATTTCATAGCTATTTTTATCAAGAAAGTAGTGGAAAGTTCTTTTTTTGAAAGTGACATCACTGAACATGAGCTTTCATATAGTGCAAACTACTAAATGTCACACATAGTTCAATCAAATTAAGTATAAACAGAGACGTTCTTTTCAATTGATACAATCCCTTGCTGCGGATAGCCAAGTGAGATTAAACAGTTCAGTGTTCCTGTCCTCCATTTCTACCTTCCCCTTCCCGTTTTCTGTAAAAAGCTAAGTGGAGCTGTAGCTGTGAATAGCGTTTTGTTTAAACGTAAACTGTCCTTTCTAAATTTTAATCTATCTGTTGGCAAAAAAACATCTGCTGACAATGATTTACTATGGGAAATGCATGACAAGTCAGCTAATGAGAGGAACCATTTGTTATTTGCTTAAGTATACATGCTTTCAAGATTTTTTTAAAGTAATTTTCACTATGTTGAACAAAATAAGATTTGTATTAATGAAAACATATGAAGTATGAAAAATCTTGATGGATAGATAGATCTTTCTGCAGATCCCAGCATGGAACTGTTTTTCCTGATTTCATGAGAAGAACAAATTGACTGTCAATTGACTCTAATTAACAATGTAGACACTTCACCAGCATTTAAAAATAATCATTTGTTTCCAGGCACAGTCTGGTATATGCTGTGCTGGTCAATTGACAGTCTGTTGCAGAAGTTGAAAAATAGGATAAGCTGAAAGAAAAGGAAGCATTAAAGGTCAATATAAGGTGGAAGTCTTGTGCTTTGGTCAGCTGTTAACTGTCTCAGACTGACTTAAAATATGATCTTTTGCATATGGCTATGAGAAAGCTTTCTCTAAGCAACTAATTCCATGCCTGCTCTGAATATCCTGATGTCTAGACCATTCCTGAAAGTGATTTAAATGTATCTGCTCTATTTTGCTGTAAAATGTCTGGTTTCTTGAGACAGTTATATTATCTCCACCATGGTAACCATCACTGCCAGCTGAAAACAATAAGGCCCCCACTCCCCACCACTGCTTACACGTTGTGCTTACCTCTCCCTCAGTTCTTTCAGTATCTTGGGTACAGTGAGGTAAAGAGAAGAGAACGATGCCCCATCTCTCATCACTCTCTTGCCTTTAGATGCCATATATGTATACGTGGCCCAGTGCAGAGTGACAGTTTTGATTAAACTAGGGCACATTTTCAGAACAGTGCTCAAATTAGGGAACCCCAAGAACAAGATAAGGTTTGTTGGGTAGTTGGATAATTGGATGCACAATTATTTCAAAGTAAAGTTCATTTGTCTAAGGGATCATATGAAAAGCATCATCAAATTTTAAACAACAAAAAGTGCAAATGTCGAATGCATTCACATCAACAGAACATCTAAGTCTTTTGAAATCCTCTCATTCTCTTATAGCAGTAAGGACAATCTATTAAGAAAAGTGACATAGGTAGTATTACTCCTAACCAAAATCTAGTAATCTGACCACACAGAAAATAAAGGAATGAGAAAACATTTATGGTGTATTTCACTACTGTTTACACTACAGTGAAGCAGATGAACAAATAAACATTTTAAGGAAAGATCAAAACAGACTGTCTGGGAAAGCACTTTGGAAACCAGAACATTACTTTTGAAACTGGAAAGATTTCTATTTTGACATTGCTGCCAATTTCAGCCATCCAAAATCATAAGTCAAACCACATATAATCATAGGATTGGCTTAAAAATAGAAAGCTAAAAAAAAAAAAAAAAGTTTGTGTTTCTTTTTACTAGCCCTTTGCTTTCTGAGATCTTACAGATTGTTTCATTTTGTAAATTTTTTACAAACAAGCATTAAAACTTGAAGCTTATCTTCTAAAACCAAGATCCCCTGCAATCTCTTAATTCCAGCTGCCGTGGCTTTATGAAAATACTAAATATCATGAGACTTTTCTTATATTTATGAGGGCTGGGAATACAGCCAATTAACCAGCCATATTTAAGACACACACTGAAAAAAGAAATCATGAGAAAATTCATTCTTAAAACACCCATTATCTTCACACTTATTTTTGTGGCACAAAATAGACTCAAGACTGCCACAATGCTGACTCTTTAATCACTGGGAAACAGTGAAAGCAGGAATCAAAAGTGATGGCAACTTCCCTCATCGAAGTGCTGGAGGAGTAGATGGGCAGTAGGTGGCCAAAAGTAGTTCCTTCGCCAGAAGCAAGGGATGCACATTGGACCAGCAATCTTCATGCCCTGGTCTCACATCGCTTTGATTTCCTGCAGCTGGTGTCAGAGGGACCTGTGAGGTCCCTGGTCCCAGCAGCCACCGGACAGCCCAGCACTCCAGCCATGCTACAACCAGCCTCACTTCACCCACCATACACTGCCCTTTCAGACTAATTACAGCACAACCAATCTGTGTCAAATTAGGCAAATACTCCTGCCTAACTCTCCCCCTTCTTCCTCCTCCACTCCCTCACCCCACCTTATTTATATCTTTTCTACACAGAAAGTTGTAATTATATAACAACAATGTAATTCTTAAACACAAATTTTCAGGCATAAGCTAAGCCACAGTAACTCAGTTATAAAGCAGTATGATAGAGTCCAGACAGAGAATCTAAATCCATTTGAATTAAAGAATTACAATGGAGGAAAAGGTAAGACTTTACACAGTAAGCTCTCTAGAGCAAAAGACAATTACTCACCCTGAGAATCTGCAGAACCTTAAAAAAAAAGAGTCTTGAATGTATCTGTGTTTATAGATTGTATTGTAATAGAAATAATAGCAATTCTAACAAGCAAAAGCACATGAAAAAGAGGCCACTGAGTCATTGTTTTGTTTTCCATTCCATTAGCAGTAAACAGTTTTTTGGGGTTTTTTTGACAATCAAAATTGCTAAGATTAAAACTTTGGGACAGCATTTACCTGTCAGTGTTGTCACTAAAACTGTTGAAAATTCTTCAAAAGGATGACAGAAATGAAGGCAATCATCACAGTCAGTATGGGATATCGTCTTGATCCGCAGTGCCTAATACCTGTGTCTAAGAAGCAGTGACAACTTATGATTACAGTCAGCTCCGTCTCTTGCAAAGTCACTTACATGTGAATAGATATAAAACCCCATTTGTTACTATTTTCCAAACTGCAGAAGATACTAAAGGATGAGAGTTCTCGTCATATCTCAACATACATTAAAGAAATGAGAATGTTGATTCATTGACCATATATATTAGCACTTCTTCTTGGATACATTACAATACAGTATAGTAAAATCTCATTATAAAAATAAATGAACAACAAAGTCAACATTAAAACCAAACATAATGGAAGAGCAAGATCTGCTCTGTGATTCTCACTGCCTTAAGACAAAGGTTCTAATTTATTCTGTTTCTGCTTACAGGGTCTTTCATCTCTTTGTCCTTCCTCCCACTACTTTTTGGATTATCATTGTCATTCTGTTTATCTCACATAGACTTCTCTTTTCTCCTGAAGTTTGAGAATTTTGATTTTGTTATTATTTATCATGCTAGTCATGTCTTCAGTGTTTTGAAAAGACAAAGGAAGAAAAGAGCTTTATAAATGAGATTATTAGTATTATATAACGGCTGTGAGAATGCAGAACAATGACAACAATGGAGAGATTTCTATTAGCTTCCCAGTCAAATACCAGTGCAGAAGCTTTTGTCTGTGAAAAGGCTGATGTGGCAACTGCATAATGGACAGATTAATGTCACACAACATAATAGGTCATAGAAGTTACAAACTGCATTATGTCTGAATGAGTTTTAAATTAATCAGTGCCCATAGACATTAAAGAATTCTTTCAAAATCACATATATCATTCCAGCACATGTGTTCTCAGTTCTTTACACATTTTAAATCCAAAAGGCTTTGTTTGCAAATTTAAGTACTAATAATCATTCTATGTCTTCAGCAATAAGAAAAAGAAGGTTTAATTTCACTCATTTTTTTGGGATGACTTACCTGGGACTGACAAATTAAAAAAGATTATATGCAACAATGCTAGTGTACACATTATGTTAAAGTGTAAAATATTGGGATCCCATGTCATGAAATATTTCAGACTGAAACCATCTTAGATATCGAAGTCTGGCTACTTCCCACTCATAGAAAGATAGAAAGGGCTGTTGAAAGGGACTGTGAAGTTATTGAATCTATCTAAAGGCAAAATCGATTATATATATATTATTCCTGTCAAATCATTTTATACCCTGCTTTATATATTTCCGGTGATGGAGGCTTCATGATCTCCAGTGCTTCATTATTCTTATGTTCTTCAAGAACTCCCTTACTACAAAATAAGGAATCTTATCTTATGGGGAACTGATTATTCCTTGCCTTTTGACTGGTATGGAAAATTAAGAAGCTTCAGTCTGAATACATTTCAGTTGTTCAAGATGGAATCGGGGTCACTGCAGTGTGGAAATTCAGACATTCATGTAGCAGAGCTAGGATGAAATGAGCAGCCATTAATGGAGCAAACAACATCCTTAGCAGCATGTGGTTGGAGAGAGCTGTGTCTTAAACCCCACTAAGATTATTAGCTTCACTCTTACCTCCTCACGTCTGAAACATGTTAGCTGGCAGCAGTCATGTGATATCGACCAAAATCAGGCAGTCTTTTATGAGTTCTTTTGAGGGTTTTAAAAGGTTTTATCACATTTCTTTTACTAAGGAGTATGATGAATAATGAGTTTCTAAATGGGACTGGCTTATTTCTATTCTGCTTCCAACAGTGTGTTGGCATGCATCAAGGAGACAGTAGGTAATGTAGTCCAAGTTAGTCATTTGCTAATGAGCTGATGGTGGGGTCAGTTCCCTCTGTCTTTCCAAAGTGCCTGTGATCATACCTTGTAGATGCTGTCATGAGGCTTTTTGGAGGGTAAACAAAAGAAGACAATACCAAAATCATTTGCAAGAGCAGAAAGTTTTCTGGATTCATTGTTCATATTGTTACTCTTATTGTTGAATTAATTTGCATATCAACTAATTTAATGTAAGGCAAGTACCTATATGATGAACATGTTATTCTTTAAGTGTCTGACTGAGAGCTAACACTGATTGCCAAGTTACCTCAAGCTAGACCTTTGAGCTCTCTAAGAGTTTTCCTGTTCATAATTAGCTCAGATAAAGCACTTACAGTAAGCATGTAATCAAGAGCTAATGTAATGATTTGATGTCCTGTGCTAATTGTTCTCCATCTACAGGGTATTTCATCCTGAGAAAAATCAGTATGACTGAGATGAATAGATTATACTGATGAATCTTTTAAACCCTAAATTTATTATCCCTACTGTATGCTATAGTGTCCTATTCCCATTAGCATAATAGCTATCAAAGTATTTTAAGAAAGGAGGTATTGATACCGCTCTTTTATTGATGAGAAAACCAAGGCTTTAGTATAGGACTTGTAAAGATATCATTTGGAATAGATTATGAAGAGAAAATATATAAATTCATATGACAACATCTTTCAGAGTAAACCTTCTGACCTGTAAACAGAAAGAGGAGTTGGTCTCACTGGACCACTCATCAGTAGAACACAGATGATAATAGCTAGGTTCACTACATAAATTAAGACTTATTCTCAAAAGGAAGAATACACTTAGACTATAATCAGTTTAACATCTTGTCAGCTACCTTCTCAGCCAGAAAAAACATCATCCCTCTCACTTGTCCAGTGCAATTTCTTACATTTCTTCTGTCTTAATCACCTCAAACTTCAACACATGTAAGCTTACATTTGGCAGGTGCCAAATTCCTAGTCATTTATTTGCAAGAGATGGGTGGTGGTTTTTCTTACTTCTCCTAACAATTCTTTTAAAATCATAAATGTTATAGAATCATAGAATCTAAATGATTCTATAGAATCTAAATGATTCTATAAATGGTTGGAAAATTTTCTTAAGATCATTGAGTCCAAACATTAGCTTAACACAGCCAACTCCACCACTAAACCATTACAATCTCTCAAGAATACAACTGGAAAAAACATTTGCCAAAAATGGATTTACTTTTCACTGTGTAAATATCGTGAAGAAATATAACATTCTAACTCCAGAGACATGAATTCTTGGTCAGCACTGAACTGCACTAGCAAAAGCAAACCTGTATATGCCTGCATGGATATATATGTGAATATATACTTAAATGCAGATGCAAGTGGGATTGGTTTCAATTTACTTTGAATGTCTACATCTGAGTTAGCCATCTAGAATCTTTTTATTGTCAGTGAAGTAAAGTAGGCTTTTCTGCATTGTGAATCATCTGATCTAGTTTAGATTTATGTGTTAAACTGAAATAAATTTCATTCTAACAGTAACTTTCCTTCCATTGATAATAACATAAGTCAAATGGCTAACTCAGACAAAAACATGTACAGTTTAGGTAGGTGAGATTAATTCTCTTTGCTTCTTGCTAATAATGTAAAAGCTTCTTAAATCACAGTAAAGAGCAACAAGTAATGGATACAAGGTACATCTTTTCTAAGATTAAATTTTTAGAAAAAATTAGAGGTCTCCTCTTCAAAATAAGGATGAAACTAATTTATTCTGTTATGCCACCAACATAGTTTGAAAGAAAAAATATGAGGCTTGAAGGTAACAAGAGATGGGACATTATAGCCTGGTAGAGATAACAGCTGCCTGAAACAGTCAGATGGAGTGGATACAAATAAATAAAATGTTTACTGCTTTTGGGGATTTGTAGCTCAAAAATATAGATCAGTGACTGTAGCAAATTTCTATAGCACAGCATATGTTCAAACTATATTATTTGGAAATTTATCTAATGCTGATTTTCAGATGTTTGTAAGCAAATGGAAGAATAATTTCTATGAAGGTCTACTTCAGGCCTGTACCGAAGCACAGAAACCAATTAATATATCCCTGGCTACTACAGTTGTATGCAATAGTTTTATTGGATAGTAAAGGAGAAAAGAGAATGTTTGTAATGTTTTTGCATTGCTGCTTATTACATGGAATGTATGGTGAACCTTATCTCCTTGCAATTAATGAAAAAAGGCAGTGACTGAGTGTCATAAACAAACGTTTTCCATGTCCAGGTGGGACAAGAGGCACAGGAAGCCTAAATAAGTCAGTAAAATAAAGTTTTCCACTTATTTTAATTGAGTGCTTTTGAAAATGCGTATAGATGATCTTATAAAGAGAAGGAAAACAATTATTGGGGGTACTCTTTGCTCATTATATAGTAATTATATAACCAGTACTTACGTATATATATCTCACAATAAGTGAGAGCTTCTTGCTATAGTGAAGGAAGTACTGTTTTCTGTCAGCTTTCCTCCTGCTGATCAAAGGATGATAGGCCTTCCCACCATTCAACTATTTCTTTACATTTGTACTTTAAGCCCATTTTAGACTAATGGGACTAATTTAGGGTAATTTCCACCTCCCAACAATCTTGCAATTAGAAAGCTATGAGAGTTTTATTATATTGTTATCTGAAAGCTCACTCAGGAGTAATTTGCCAAGGCAGAGCAAGGGCTGAGGAAATGGCTTGATTTGCTGAAATAAAACCTGAGTTAGTACACTCTTAAATTGTTTGCCGGAGCTGAGGTCCATCACTGACTGTCTGGCATAGTACCTTTAATTTAAAAACATCTTTGTCATTGTGTCACACAGTCCAGCTGATCATGCAGGTACCTAAATCTCATATTTCCTCTATCCTCAGTGGATCAGATGCTGTAGAGAGCAGTGGCAGGAAGGGGCAGGAGGGCGAGGACCATCTCATAGTATCTACCAGTGGGCAGAAGCTGTGGGGTGCCGTATGGAAGCTTGTTTGCACCTGTAGCCTGAGACAGCACCTTTTCACTGCTCCACATCATGGTCTTTTCACTTGCCCTTTGGTCTGCTTGAAGTCGTTCCATGGGCTTAGAGAGGCACTGCACACTGCTGCAAGTGTGCTAGGGACACCTCTGGCCACTAACGAGCATGGAACAGGAGTTAGCTGAATCATTTCCATGTCCATTGAATGAGAATTTGACCTAATAACGCAATGCTGGCACATCTTTGTTCTCAATTTCAGACTCTTCCAATTCTTACTCAGCTTCCATCTCTCTTCACTCACTTCCAGGCTGATAAATAAAAAAATTCAATAGCAGCACTTAAAATCTGTATGCTTAAATCTGAAGTCTCTATNCTCCCCTCCCCTCCCCTCCCCTGCCCTTTCCTGCCCTGCCCCATCTTGTTTCTACTATAAGAAGAGTATATTTTTTCTGTATATACTGTATAAGAACAATTAGACTTATTTTGTCTCTAACAAAACATGCACCTGACAGAGTTCACTTCCACTTGTACCTTGTTATTCAAATTGGTTTCCTATCTGTTGCAGGAAGCCACTGAATCTTTCATTCTCTCATGCCAGCAGACTCTTTGTGAAGTAATTCACACAGTTATTTCCAGTCCTAGCTTGCCCTTTCACCCTGCACAATGTGACTTTTAGCCTAAAGGAACTGCTCACGTCCCCGGAGTATTGGTATGTGAACTATTAGCTCTGCAGAGCTCTTTTTAGCTATTAGATGTGATGACTGGTTTTGCAAATACAGTGACTGAGGTGACCAGTGTTCACCACAGTCATGCAAAGATAAGTCATTCCTAGGTGATTTATGGAAAATATGTCATGTAAGTAGAAAAGCTATCAAAACAGAGAAATTCAACGAGTCTGTAAATTCTAATATCCCCTCTCTGCAAGTGGCCACTACCACATGCTTTAGAGAAAGTCTAAAAAAATTGAAGAAAAATAATAACCTTTCCTTAGAAGAAATGCATTTTTTAACTCTCACTCTTGGGTGACTGCTTATGCTCAGAATCAATGAAACTCTGTCTTTGTCACAGTAATAATAAAAAGAAAAGAATAGCCTATGGTTAATTTTGTGGATGGTCCCATGGCTCATGTAAAAGTCTGTTTCATTTAAAGTCAGCTACATTCTCAACCTCACTAATAGGCTGTGCCATTGCTCTTGTAGGAATGAATTCCAGAGGTTAATTATATATTATAAAGTATTATATCACTTTTCAGTTTAGCTGAGTGCTGCTTCCCCCCACCCAACCCCCTCAACCTTTCTTCCTTTTCACTGTTTTGTACTCTATCATATCTCTCTCACTTCATTTTTCTTCTCTGCAGCATAAGTCCCTGTCTTAGTTTTTGTTTTTATGGAAAGCTACAACAAGCAGAAAGACTCTAAAGGCTGTTTATTCACTAACTCTCGAGGTATGGATGCAAAATACATTTTTGGTCAATACAATCCTATGAAGTTTAGTATAATGAAAATTTAAGCACTTCCAGGCTGTGAAACTGTCGGCATGGGGTCCATTCCAACGATTACAACAGCCCTGACAAAAACCCTGAAATCAAATTTCCTGGATGAATAAATTCAGATACTCTTATGAGAAGATTTCTTTTCCAAACAATGCACAATGAAGTGATCACAGATACATCTGGCAGAATCCCTAATGAGTATTGCGTTCCCATCTACTAAGTACTGAACTCATTTTTACTGTTCAGTGATGCTGTTTAGGTTTTAGGATATGATCACCGTGTGCCATGTGAAATGTATCTCATTAAAATGTTTTCTGATTCAAGGTGAAATTGATACTATATAATCATAGTTATTACCTTTTGGCAAGATCCAAATATATTAACATTTGCATATGTTAGGCTTGCAAAAGCATAGAGTAAAATCCTGGTTCCATTTTTGTGAGGACACTATATAAACCATTTGAAATTAGTTTTTTTTTTTTTTTTTTTTATGACAGCAGTATATATTATGCATATTTTCTTCATTTTAATTCCTAAATGCTTAAGTAGATCTCTTGGGTTTTGTCTTTTTGAACCTCATTTAGTAATAATGACCTGGATACTAAATAGATGTTAACACATCAACTAGTCCCTTCCCATACCCCTTACCCTCACTCAAATGGAGGGCATTAATACATGTTCTATTGACTGCTTACCTCTAAAAAACACATTTGAGCTAGATAATCTGATACAAGGAAAAAGACAAGGGAAAGTGTGAGTGAACGTAAAGGGGAGAAGAGGGATGTAAATGTAAGGACAGAGAAATGTGAAAGAAACAAACAAATGTATTTCCTTCCATGTCACACATGTAAAACAATGATTACTTGGAAGTTCTAGGGCTGTGTGTAGAAGCAGCACTCAGACAGAGCTACACAACCTGAAAGATATGAAGATTTCTCTCTTGCCATAAATCTCTTTCTCAAGTTCAGATTACTTAAAAGTAGTGTTTAAGTAATTACATGCCTGAGAATTGAAGTCTTGATTGGCATAATTATATATGCTTTCATCACAGAGGATATTTACTGCATGCTCTTAGTTCTACATTGCTAATGCACTTTTAATGTCCACTGGAAAAGAAGGAAGAGTTCAGGTTAGCATTGATTTTAACCGATATTCTGAATATTGATGAATTTGTTAATAGCTATTTGGTCAATTGGAAATAGGTATTCTGAGATACTCTTATGTGTGGGTCCTCATTCTGTTATCTCTCTATTCTTCAGTATGTGTTCTTCATCTAAGCAGGACCCTCAGAGTACAACATGGAAAGCAGCAGATATTAATCTATCCATAACTGCACTGGCTGATAAACCAGAAGCACTGTGAAAGCATAAAACACATTACAGTGATTATTATAGCTTATTGCTGGTCTGTTTTTATCATTTTCTCCTTTACATCACAGTTTTAAACTAATATTTGTTCCAGGGTCATGTCCCATGGAGCAGAATGGAAAAACAGAATTTTACCAAGGAATAGAACACATTCACACATACTGCATAGGAAAAAATGAAATAACAGTGTTATGGCTTTATGAGTTGTAAGCTGTGCCCAATACAGCTAGACAATGCATACAGACCTGAAGCTTTAAAACACTCTGTCTTACAGAAAAGAAATGTATTTTATGTGAGTTTAGTGACATTCAGTAGAACTGACCCTCCAAGGAACACAATTGCCTTTATGAAAGAGAAATTAACTCTCAGAATTTTATGTATAGTATGGTTTAAGAGAGCTGAAACCTCTAGATGAGCACATAAAATCACAGTTGGAAAAGTCTAGAAGCAAAAACACGGTTAAAGAAAAAAAAGTTTCCTAAAATATTTTGTGTTCTTAAAAATTAGCTTTTCTGCCCTTATGGCTGTAACAGGAATCATTGAAACTTAAGATCTACTCAATAGATATTGTTTTCTATAACTTCAAACCTCAGAATATAGTAGATTGGAGAGTATGCCTGGAGGTCATCTGATCTAAGGTCCTGCTCGAAGGAGGGCTAAGTTTAACGTTTGATCAGATTTCTCGAGATCTTGCCCAGTCTTGTATTTTCCTGTGTACTTCTGAGAGGAGTATGGCTTCATCTTCTTTGTAACAACCCATTAGGCAGTTGAAGAAAGCAGTAAGACTTCACTAACTCTTCTTCCACAGATTGAAAAAAAAGCCAACACCAATTTTCTCAGACTCCTCTCATAAAGGATATTTTCCACCACTCTTGGTAACCCTCCATTGGGCTTGATTCAGTTTGTGAATGTCTGTCTTGTACTGGGGAGCCTAAATTTCGATGGAGCACTCAAAATGTGGTATCAGGTGCCAAATAGATGGGAATAATCACTTCGCTTATTTTACTGACTACATTCTTACCACTGCTGCTCAATGTGCAGTTAGCCTTCATAGCCGCAAGAGCGCACTGCTGACTCATGACCAACTTGCTGGCCACCAGGACTTCCAAGGCCTTTCCCTCAAAGGTGATTTCAAGCCAGTTAGGCCTGCCCTCTTGCAGTGGGTTATTCCACTCCCATTATTGTTAAATTTCATGAGGTCTCTGTTAGTGCATTTTTTCCAGTACATTGAAATCCCTTTAGGATTTCACCTTTCCCTCCAGCATATTGAGTACTGCTCCCAGTTTGGTGCCATCCACAAACTTATTGAAGGTGCTTTTCACCTAGTCATTGTAGCTGTTAATGAAAGACGTTAAGTATCATCAGCTAATTATTGTCCCGTGAAGAACACCTCTAGTAACATAAGCTAGCCTCTTCAGAAGGCTTCAATGTACTTTATTGTCCTATTAGGGTCCTACGGTCTTACTGACTGTATATCCAAGAAATATTTTATACCGCTTCAGTCCAGAGTTCCCTCTTCATCTGTGCTCACCTGCCATGCTTGCTTGCCTTCCTCCACATCAGGATGGACCATTCTTGTGCCTTGAAGAGATGGTCCTTGTGGGTCAATCAACTCTGCTCCAGCACAGTTCTTTTGCTCTTCAGGGCTACCTCCCAGGGGAGTCTGCCAAGTATTTCCATGAAAAAAACTAGGTCAGCTCTCCTGAAGACCAGGGTTGTGATTCTGCTATTCACCTTCACAGAATCACAGACTATATGAGGTTTTCAGGGATTGCAAAGAGCTTGTCAAGTCTAACCCATCCTGATGAAGCAGGGTCAGCTATGGCAGGTTGCCCAGGACTCTGTCCAGTTCTTACCCCTGTCTTTTAGGATCTTAAACTCTACCATCATATACTAGTGGAGGTCTTCTTCACATCCTTGACTAGTTCTTCCTTTTTTATGTATAGCAGGTCCTGCAGAATACATCCCTTAGTTGTCTTGCCAAACTCATGTGGTCTTGGTTTTGCCCTGCATGTAAAGCAGATACCAAGATAAAATTTCCCATGAGTACCAGCGTTTTCTTGTGGGGGTCCTCTGTTGGGGACACTCACCACAGTTTCCCTCTTGATGGTTTCTATTCTTCTTTAACCTGTCAGGTTTTGATTATCTTGTCACTGAGGAAAACTCCACATAGTCAAGTGCTCCTCTACACAAATTGCAAATCTCCATCCTGTCTTCCTGGCCTGCCTTTCCCAAAAAGCCTATACCTACCAGTGTCCTCCTAAGTCTCTGTGATCCTAATGAGATTATACCTTCGTGAGTGCACAAGGACTTCTAATTTCTCCTGTTTGTTTTCCATGCTGCATGTGTTCATGCATGGGCACTTGGAATGGGCACATAGCTTTGTCTGGGGAAGTGTGGTAGCCTCCTGCATCATACTGTCCATGACAGTCTCCTGTGTTCCACTCCATTCTTACACTTTTCCTTGTACATTATGTACTTTCCCCCTCTGAATCTCCTGCAAGGATCCTTTTCATGTCCTCCCTGTCCTCCCTGTTACACCATCTACTCACCTTCTCCCATAGCTCCTTCACGTGACAGCCCCATGTCTCTGCTAGAGTGCACATCCCACAAGTGTCATCCCTGGGGCAGGAGAAACCACGGGCACTCCTGGCAGCCTCATACTCGGGCAATTTTGTGCTTCCGCAGGAGTTGTGTCTTGGTCAAAGCTATGTCATGGGGCGCTCACTGCAGTTTCTGTTGGAAACCACACTCCCTAATATACCTTTGTCAATGTAGCACCAGCTCCAGCAGCCCCACACAGTCCCTTGCACAGTGCCTCTGGGCATCCTGCATATCCTATCCTGCACCAGCTGCTGAGTGCTGATTAATATGTCCTGTTCATATGTTCCTCATCTGCAAGCCTTGTTTAGATTATTTTTGGCAATTAACTTATTCTCTGTGATTCTTAAAAACATAAAACTGCTATTTTGCAACAGAGAAAGGGGAAACAAGAAGAAGGACCTCCCTGTAATCTAGTGACAAATGGTTCTTCACTGCTGAAGAAACATTCTGTACCCACTTCCAAGTATTGCATTTTTTTTTTTCCATTTAAGAGTCTTGGGATAATATGTATAAATAGAATGAGCAGCAGACATGAAATCTCAGGACTTCTTTTTGGGGAAATCTTTTTGACTACAAAGTTTGATTCCCTTTTATTTCACATGTTCCAGCCTTGTGAAGGTGTCTTTCTCAGCTACAGTAAAGCTGCTTAGTAAGTTGCCTCTTTAGTAGAGTAGACTCAACCATAGTTGTGCCACGGAGTAGTGTTCAGGATTCTAAAGAAGAATATAAAATTTCAGTGTTCAGTCACTCTCAGGCTGAGAACAATTTTAGTTCTTTTTCTGATGAATAATTTGATGCTTCATAACTAAGCTGTGGTCCAAACACCACTGTCACCTTGAAATGAGCTCCCTTTGAGAGGCCTTTGATTGGTTCTTAAACATTAAATAATGCTTGACAGTAGGTAGTATCTGTTGAGAAAAAAGATTGGAGTACACCTAATTCTGACTTTACAACCATCTGAACATAGTCCTGTTAGTGCATTCCTCAAATTCTTCATCATCTCAAAGAGGTCATGGTGCATTCTCTTGCTCTGAACAGGTGTTTCCAGCATCAATGGCAATACAAAAATATCTTACAAGCCAGAATCAGAAATTGTTATTATTAAAAACTATGGACTTTTTCTTTTTCTTTTTAAAAAAAAAAAAAGATTTGCTTTTGGCTGGTTTGAGATTTTAAAGGACAAATTCCCCCCACCCTTACTTTTCTAAGAGTTTCAATGGAATGTTCAAAAATGGCAGCCACATGGATAACATTTTTCAGCAATACAGAGCATCGTTTTATCTTATCAGTTATTAGCCATTACTGCACAAGATATGTTTCTGAACACCCCCCCCCCCCAATTATGCAAGTGCTATTCATTGTTCTTGACTATGAAGTAATTTCGATTGGATAACTTGATGCTTATCATAATCTTCTGTGAATGTAAATTAGGCTGACTAATATTAAACAGATGATTTGAAATAAACAAAAGGAAGTGCAATACATGATAAAAATTGAAAGTCTTTTTCATAGGATATTGTAAATGCCAAAACATAGACTTAAAAAGGATTAGGAATATTCATGGAAGAAAATTCCATCAAATACCGTTAAACACAAAGATACAACCTATAGCTCAGAAAATACTAAACCTGCAGATTTATGGAAGGATTTATCTGGGAAAGTATCACTAGGGGATTACACTTAATGTATCCACTATCATTTTTTTTCTAAGATGGAGTACTGGGCTAGATAAATGTGCGGAGTGACCTAGTATGGACTTATAACCCTCCTTGGTCTATACTGACTGCAAAGTCATGCTTGCTAGTTTATCATTTCATCAGCATTCCTCTACTCCAGTCCAAAGTGCATAACTTTTCTAATGCAGAAAGGACCTCTGACTGAGACATTTTAAAAACACTTTTGAAAGCATGTGAAAGCACTGATTTGAACCAAACAAAATCTGATTTCATGTATACCTCATCTTAGGTCACTAATAATAAAGTACCTTTGTGACAAATATGCCTCTGAACCACTGTTTACAATGTACATTAATGTGACATAAAATAGGTATGTTCCCAGTTTGAATTATTGTATTTAAACTAATTTCACTTCATCGCTAACACACAAGGCATATATTGCGCAACTCTATGATTCAGTTCCTGTCATTACATTTATACAGCTATATGTCGTGCAATATGCTAAATCCTTTTTAATCCTCTAACAAATTACTATTTCAGCTCGGATGCACAGTAATGAAATTATTGTACTAACATTCATCCTTGAGCTGAAATAGACTTGTTTCCCAAGAAGCCGAAAAGCATTTTCTCTCTAGTCCAAACCCATGTCATTAAAAGCTGAATAATTTCTAGAGCTGGATAAACAGTTGCACTGATACTCCTAGAAAGTGAATATTAAGCTTGCACACTTGATGGTTTGCACCAGAAAGGTTATAATTTATGTGGAATGAGATAATGTTTTGGGTAGTAAGAATCCCAAATCCCTCAGACACTTGACACAGAGGCAATTAAGTGAGCAGACAAGAGTCTGACTACATCCTTCACAACTACAACCAGGCATGCACACACAATTACTTCACAGGACTCTGACACATTACATTTAAACTCTGTACACAGCCAATAAATCTTACAGAAGCCTATTTTTTTCCATCAACATTGCCTTGGGCAAGGCCTGTGTGACTTAGAAAGGAAAACCTGTAGCAGTTTATAAAATTTTCTGATGCTGTTTACGTGATACGTCTCATCAACCTCCTTCACTCTGTAAAAGATTCAGTGCCACAATGACTACTGCAACTTCTCCTCCTAGTAATAGTATTGACTTGTCAGGAATCAAAAACAATGCAAAATGTGCAACTGTCTCTATTTCATGTTATTGCAAATATTGCACCGTATGTGGTAAAACCGCGGCTCCATTGAAGACAGTGGAAAATTCGCCACTGACTTATGTAGGACTACAATTACCAACTTTACAGGTCTTTGTTTAAGATTTGACTCCTGGAGTTCCAGTTTTGTAAGATTTTTTATTGTTTCTTAGTAGGGTTACTCATAGACATTATGACTGCAGTGAGAAATTTGAAATTACAAACTAGAAAGTGACTGAAAAATTTAAAAGAAACATTTTTGTTTCTGCTTCTACCTATTTTTTAGCAAATCATGTTTTTTAGTGATTTTTTTCTTCACTAGACCCAAACAGTTTGACTATCTGATGTCTCTTATAACCTTAACGATCATTTGTTAACGGTGGTCTGAAAATGAATTACTGTGTTTTAAATATCATGTTCAAAATTTGCAATGAAGTAATAAATATAATAGAAATTCCTTTTATAGTCAACTTCCAATAGGTGGGAGGAAATCATGTTCTTTCAGATATAAGTAGCTAAAGCAATTATACATTACTCATCTGGCTGTAATTATTTATAACTTCTAAATTGCCTTTCAACTCATTTCTAGCAAATTTTCAGTGCTAAAAATGAAAGGCCAGTATTTATGCTGAGTTATAGAAAACGAAATCCAGCAAATACACTTTTCTGATACATATTCTCTAGGATGAAGCCAAATTAGCACCCAGTTTAATTTATAAATGAGCTCCACTTCCTAACAACAGGGTTAAATTAACTTCTGTTTCCTGTACATGGGGTGAGTGGGAAGGAGGGGGAAAGAGATTTGGGTGTAGAGAGTAATCCAATTTGTTAGCAAAAAACCCAATTTTAATATGAGGATCAGAAAACAGCCACTGAATTGTTAACTTCTAGTTTGCCACAGTGTCATACCTGTGCTGTTTTCTATTTCCATTAGCAGTATTTCCCATTTGCTGAATTCACATTTTACAAACATTTTCTTCTTTGACAAATGATTGAATTTAACTGAACTTACCAAAGACAGAAAGACATCTGATACAATAATAAGGACAACTTAGAAATGAACATTATTTTTCTTGAAAACGGTTTCTGATATATTTTCTAAATTGAAAAGAACAGCTCCAGTGGTAATTTTAAATATAACAAGAAATGGACTTTTTTTTCGATTTTCCATGTTCTTGCAAAACTATCACTGATGACACTGTTCCATATAATTCAGTGCATTGATTCAGCAAATATTTTTCCCTCTTGAAATCTGTAATAGGAAGTGTCAGTGCTGATATACATATCTATAGTAGAAAACTAGAACACTCATTTACGGTATTCTCACAATGGATATCTGACATGTATTTAAATGTGTTATGCCTATTAGAAATTTTGCTAAAGACAACAGTCGCATCTTTTAAAAAGACCAATCCTATTTCTCTTTATTACCCATGTATTTCTAATCACCAACGCGAGTTCCAGCCTGTGCGAGGGGGTGTGTTTGTGTGTGTTTGTGTGTCCTTCTGTCACATTTCATAGATAGCAAGCTTGAAATAAATATATTAATTCTAAACCAAAACTAGTCCAAATGTACATATTTTCTAAAGATAAGAGAAGTTCTTCTCATATCAAAACAACTGCTGACCTACTTTGGTTGTATATTCAGATATACCATTCCCCTGTGCACCACTAGCAAATTTCTTGAAAGAAATACTACTGTTACTCTAAGAAAAGGCATTTTGACACCTTCCTCTGCCTCTGTCTCTTGCCTACTGTACACTGGAGATCTACAGTTTCCCTTTTCGAGTAAGACTAGCAGAAAATGTGACAGTAGCAGGTGGTAGCAGATCTCATATATTTGATTCCAATTAAGTACTCTCTTTAGAGACATTTGCCCGATTTTCTGATTCAAGAGTCTCAAAAGCCATGAGGGGTTCTCAGACGGAAATAGGAAAGTAGTAGCTATTCAGGATTCTGAGATTGTTAGCTATCTGTTTTTATAGAAGAGTGACCTGGGAAGAGATAGGAAGCCGTGGGGCAATGAATAGCAGGGACACAACAGACTCAAGCTGGATACATGCAAATCCCTGGAACAAGATGGGATTCACACAGAGAGGCTGAAAGAGCTATCTGTGATTTTTGAAGTCAGCTGTCTGCAAAGAACTATTGTGATGACTAGTCAGGAAGGTGCCTAACTAGTAAAAACTAGAAAAATAACACTATGCCCATCTTGCCTTTAGAAAAGGCAAAGTAGCCCGAGTGGGTCCAAGGCACAAAATGATCAGCATCACCTCAGTCCCTAGAAAGATCACAAAACATTTACTCCTAGGTTCTATTCCAAGCACGTGAAAGATAAATGTGTCTGGAGTAGTCGACACGGATTTCCAAAGAGCTTGATCAACATGAAAACTCTCTGTCATACAACAAGTGATCATGTGGATGAGGAGAGACTTGTGGACATACGTACTCTGCCTGATTCTTAGTAAAGCTTTTGACACCATCTTTAACAGCATTCCCATTTGGAAATTGAGAAAACCCAGAACTTACTTTGGAAAAAAATGGATTGAAAGGTGTCTGGACTGCCAGGCACAAATAGTAGTGATTTTTGACTTGATTTTGTCTGCCAGCCAGCAGCAATCAGAGGGTCCCAGAGACCAATTCTTTGTTCCATATATATTCAACACCAGCCACTTGAATGATGGCACAATGTACTCACAGGAAAATTTGTAGATGACTAAACTAAGGGGAGTTGTTGGCACAGAGTTTCTGTACGGAGGGAGTTTGAAAAATTTGAGGACTGGGGCCAACAGAAACCTCCTGATCTTTGGTAAGACAAAGTTCAGTCAGACACCATCATGGAAAATCCTGCGCATTTGTACAGACTAGGAAGTGACAACTAAACAGTAGCACTGCTGATAAGAGTTTTAAGATTATAGTGGACTCCAGGTGGAACAGTGTGCTGTCATTGTATAGAAGCCAAACAATGTATTCGTCTGTGTTGAGGGGAATATGGCTAAAAGATAAAGGAAAGCTGCTGTCACTCTGCATTTTGCATTGATGAGGTGACACTCAGAGTATTACATACAATTTTGCCTTCCACCTACTTCCAGAAGGATATGAAGAAACTGAAGAAGGTCAGCAGAGGATTGCCATTATGACCAGGGACCCGGAGGACACATGCTGTGAAGAGAAATGAGGGAGCAGGGATTGTTCAATCCAGAAAAAGAGAAGACTGAGGGTAAATCTAACAAAAGAAGGGCAGCTACAAAGATAGCAGAACTATACTCTTTGTAGTAGCACCAAACAACATAACAAGATGAAGTTGCTGGTAAAAAATTCATTAACAGGGTAGTACAGTTACCAGCGTAACACAGCAGTGAAAGTTTCTTAGGGAGGTCAAGAGACCTCTGTCATTGGAGATTTTCAGTGCTCTGCTAGACAGTCATTGCTGACCTCACCTGATGTTGTCAACAGTCCCACTTCAAATGAGAGGCTAAACTAGATGACCTTGCTAAATCTCATTGTTATATTGCAAATCTGGCCAAATTTTACAGGTTAGTTAAGGTCTGAGATCAATATAATGAGAAATGACAAGAGATTTTGATCATAAGAGAATCCTAGCTTTCATTACAGGGAATAAAAGTCTGTGGAGAGCCCTCAGGAAAAAAAAAAAAAAAAAAAAAAAAAAAAAAAGAGAGAGAAAAGAAATGGAAAGAAGCCCCACCCAAAAAGTGTTGTAATATTTCAGATATTCTCCTCGTACCTCTTTGGAGCCTTAGAATCATAGAATCATAGAATCATAGAATCATAGAATCATAGAATCCTAGGGTTGGAAGGGACCTTAGTAGATCATCTAGTCCAACCCCCCTGCCAGAGCAGGGCCACCTTAGAGCAGGTTACACAGGAACGCGTCCAGGCGGGTTTTGAATGTCTCCAGAGACGGAGACTCCACCACCTCCCTGGGCAGCTTGTTCCAGTGCTCTGCCACCCTCAAGGTAAAGAAGTTCCTCCTCATGTTTAGGTGGAACTTCCTATGCTCAAGTTTGTGCCCGTTACCCCTTGTCCTATCACTGGGCACCACTGAAAAGAGCCTGGCCCCATCCT
>VXBO01006128.1:192584-203423 GCA_013400135.1 Rhinoptilus africanus | reverse complement strand
GAGGATGCTGTGGGAGACCGTGTCAAACGCCTTGCTGAAGTCAAGGTAGACCACATCGACCGCTCTCCCCTCATCCATCCATCCAGTCACACCATCATAGAAGGCGATCAGATTAGTCAGGCATGATTTCCCCTTGGTGAATCCATGCTGAGTACTTCTGATGGCCTTCTTTTCCTCCATATGCTTTGAGATGACGCCCAGAACGAGCTGTTCCATCATCTTTCCAGGGATGGAGGTGAGGCTGACCGGCCTGTAGTTACCCGGGTCCTCCTTCTTGCCCTTTTTGAAGACTGGAGTGACATTGGCTTTCCTCCAGTCTTCAGGCACCTCGCCTGTTCTCCAGGACCTTTCAAAGATGGTGGAGAGCGGCCCAGCAATGACATCTGCCAGCTCCTTCAGCACCCTCGGGTGTATCCCATCAGGGCCCATGGACTTCTGAATGTCTAATTGACCTAATTACTCAAGTTTTGTGACATCCGAAACAAGATTTCTGCAAATCTAATGTAGTATGCAAGATTTTGTGCTGGCACAACAGTGAATGTCATGCTTCAAAAGCACACAGGGAAATAAAACAGTTATTTAACGTGATTTTGTTTGCTTAGTTTATTTATTGATATATAGACAATTTATGTTTTGCATACTGTCCACAGAATGAACCTTGTACATAATAATGAGGCTTTACAAGAAAAGTGGCAACATCCAGTGATGCTCAGAAGTCTTAAAAGAAAGAATGACGCATCAGACAAGGAAACATAAATCTGTCACCTCATCAAGTGCATAATAAAAAAGAAATTGCAAAAAGATTTGTATTACCCAACAACACTATTCTTTTAGGTCATTATTATAAAACTTTTTCTGGGATTTAAAACCACTGAATAAACATATTCCTTCATCTTTCAGGAGTGCATGCAGTTGTACATGGAAACATATTACACTGGAACTCAGAGCTTGCTCCCAGTATTTAAAAAAAAAAAAAAAAGAAGAAGTAGTCTGTTCTTTTTCTAACATCTGAGATATGCCTAAAACTACGCAGAATGCAATAAATAAAGCTACTGTTTTGTTTTATATCTGAAGAAAGAAAGTCCCCTCCATCCTGGAAGACTGGCGTAGAGGTAGTAGATGGAATTGCCTCCGCTTCTGCCAGCTCTGTTTCAGATGATGATTTGTTTGTTGGAGTGAGCAAGCACCGAGCTGCCTGTGCTCATAGGAACAGACATCACTGGCCTACACAAAGGCCAGGCAAAGAGGATTCTGGCATGCTGCTGCACTATTTGCCAAAACTCCCTTTTGTAACTTTAGTTGACAACCACTTTTTTGGATGGCAGCCCATCACAAGACGTGCTGTAGGGTTTATATGTCTTTCTCTGCATTGTGTAGAACTAGGGTGCAGTATATAAACTCCATTTTCCCTCTTTTCAATCTACACACACCATTCAATAAGTATTACTTTGGATACCTTTCTAATGTAAGTTTCTGGCAAAATGGCAAATGATGCAAATAGAAAATCAAATCCTGATGACTAGTCAGAAGCCTGAAGTTTCTATCCCATGGAAACAGCTGGGATGGGAGTGCTTCCAGAGATTTTGGCAAATTTTGGCTGTTACTGTAAATTTCTAAGTACAGTAATAAAGAAAATTTGAAACTGGAGACTGGCAGAGTGGTTGCTTGCTGTTTGGCTTCCTGTGGATACAACCAGAAATGACTTATTAAAGCAGCTGTGGTTCAGGCTCTGTTTTGTGATTTTAGTGTTATCCATAAAGTAACATGGTTATGCTAGTCTGTCAATTTTCATTCCTTCACCTGCTCCTTGATGCAATTTGCTTGCACTCTCTTCTTTAAGACACAAAATAGAAAGAGGATTATTGACATTCAGAGAAGCAGTGTCAGTGCCAGACGAACATTAAGGAGCCTTATCACCCAGTGCGTGATCCTCTATGAACTGATTTTGCTGACTTCCACCATCTTTGAAACAGGCCCTGCCATACAACTGATAAATCTGTACTATGTGAGCAATAGAGGAATGCAACCAGCTTGACCTACAAGCTAGGACTGCTTGTATTCAACAGTCTGTAGATGCAATATGTGTATGACACCGGTAAGGGGAAAAAATACAGCTCTTATCACACAATCGTAGAATGGTTTGGCTTGAAAGGAAGCTTTAAAGATCACCTAGTCCAACATCACTGCCATCTTTCACGCGATCAGGTTGCTCAAAGACCTGTCCAATTTGACCTTGAATGTTTCCAGGGATGGGACATCTGCAATTTATCCGGGAAGCTTGTTCCAGTGTCTCACCACCCTCAGCATAAAACATATCTTCCTTATATCCAATCTAAACCTACCCTCTTTTAGTTTAAAGCAATTATCCCTTGTCCTATCACTGCAGGCCTCTCTCCATCTTTCTTACAAGCCCCTTTTATATACTGAAAAGCCACATCAAGGTGTCCCTGGAGCTTTCTGTTCTCTAGGCTGAACAACCCCAACTGTCTCAGTTTTTCTTCACAGGAGATATGTTCCAGCCCTCTGATAATTTCTGTGGCCCTTCTCTGGACTCATTCGCAGATTCATGTCTTGTCAGCTATGGGCACTCCAGAGCTGGACACAGTACTCCAGGTGGGCTCTCATCAGAGTGGAGCAGAGGGGCAGAATCATCTCCCTCAACCTGATTGGCTGCACTACTTTTTATGAAGCCTAGGATACAGTTGACTGGCTGGGCTGCAACTTCACACTGACAGCTCTTGTTCAATTTTTTGTCCACCAGTATGCCTAAGTCCTTCTCCGCAAGGCTGCTCTCAATCAGTTCATCCTCCAGTCTATATTGATACTGGGGGTTGTCCTGACCTGGGTGTAGGATCTTGCACTTGACCTTGTTGAACTTGATGAGGTTTGCACAGGCCCATTACTCAAGCCTGTTAAGGTCCCTCTGGGTGTCATCCCTTCCTTTTAACAAATCGACTGCACCACTCAGCTTGGTGTCATGCTCAAATTTTTGCTGAAGGTTCACTCAATCCCACTGTCTGTGTCATTGATGAAGATATTAAACAGTATTGGTCCCAGTATGGACCCTTGTGGGATATCACTCATTACTGGTTTCCACTTGGGCACTGAGCCAGTGACTGTAGGATGTGGCCATGCAGTCAGTTCCTTATCGATCTATCAGTCTACCCGTCAAACTCACATCTCTCCAATTTAGTGGCAGGAATGCTGTGGGGGACTGTATCAAAGGCTTTACAGAAGTCCAGATAGGTGACATCCATAGCTCTTTCCTTGTCCACTGATTCAGATACTCCATCATAGAAGGCCACTAGATTAGTCAGGTGTGAATTATTCTACAAATGCTCATGCTACAAAGGATTCTGCAAAGGCAAAGCTGTTGTTGAAAATGAACAAATAGCTTAAGCTAATTAATGGCTAATCATTACAGCTCCTTGGATTTTGTTTTGCCCTTCCTAAGAAGCCTCAGACAGATTGTTTTTGAAAATCTAAATAATCTGATATTTCCAAAGCCCTGCTCACCCTCACACTGATTCTTGATTTTGTAAAAGTTGTGAAAAGCAATGCTGAGAGCAAAACTGATCTAAAAGTGTACTGAGATCAGTGAAAATGATTCTGTAGACTGAACTGGGCATTGCTTAGGATCATCAGTAAGCATTAACTTGTTCTGAAAAGTCAGTGTTTTTAACCTCAGTAGTTGTTTCTGCTTATTCACCTATTAAGCACATGGATGTATTTAATGAAAATAACAGTTCAAGTACCTGTCTCCTTATTTTGTTTCTATGAAATGAAACTTTTCATCTGAAGCCTTATTTCACTGTATTCAGAAAATTCTTACTGGCTCTTCAGTATTCATTTATCCAACAAAACACTCAATAGTCGAGGGACAATATAATGTAACTCCATTTCAGGGCATACCGGTGTTTTCATTAATATATATGTTATAAAGTCAATTAAATTTTAACTTGGGAAATAAAAGGAAATGATAGGAAATTGATAGCCCATAAGGAAAATTCTTTTGAAGTCCCTGATCTGAACCAGGCATAAAACAGATATTTGAATCTGAGTCTCCTACGTTATCCATGAGTGTTGCAGCCATTAAAGCTACTCTGAAATTTTACGCAATTTGCCTGTCTCTGTCATTTTGATCTAGGAAACTGTTCTTGTTATGAAACCTAACAGGTTTGACAAGTTTCAGTTCTGGCAAATCTGTCTTTTCTGATGGAAAACTTTTTGTCTGAAATTTCCTAACCAGATCAAAATCTCATTATCTTCAGTAACACCCTACTCTGCATCAAGAACCACCCTGCTAATTTTCAATTAAAAAATTGAGGACTTTACATAAGTTGTAAAATTAATTAGACAAAAGATATATAAAGGCCATTATTTTTTGAGCATGGAAAGATGAATTTTGTAGTTTCCAATTTTTTCACAGATGACGGAAAACACATCAAAGGGTCAAAATGCAAACTGTTCAAGTGAAGAATTCAAGTCAGAAACATATGGAAATTTATTATGCGCAAATAGTAAATAAAGGTAATGAAAATGCTTCAAATAGAATAGCAGATCTGTATCATGCAGAATGTTAAAGATGCATGTCAATAAAATTTTTAATTTTCTAAGAAAATTTCTCTCGGTCTGTCTGCATGGGGTATTTTATTCTGGAAAAAATCTGCACATCAAAATGCAAACAATTTATATTATAACAATAATATATCCAAGATAACAGTTTCATTCAATATTTTCCACTTTTTTTTAAGAAGGATTAACAAAACATGACCCTCGTTGTTGCAACTTGTCAAGAAACAAAAATCCTCTACACTATATTGAAGGAAAATTTGTTTCCAAAGACCCATGTACATTATGCTACATTTGTTGTTTTCAGGTTTACAATATTTAAAAATTAGATATTAAACTCCAGTTATGTAACTGGCACTCTTCTTTAATGCCCAATAATCCGTAAATATCTCTTGTACCTTATTAAACATTTGCAAAGCAGGTGATTCTCAGAAAAGGTCTAAATCATCAATGTCACCTGGTCCTGAATCAATGCTCATGAGCTAAGCCAGTGTGCCAAAACAACAGCCCATTGCGATGTAGTTTTAAATACATGAAAAAGTATTTGGAAATTGGCCAATTAATTTCCTGAGGAACTGAAGGAGTGAAGAAATCGTCTGTATTTTCCAATATACTTACAGAATGTAATGTCTCCCTGTAGAGAGACACAGCACCATGCCTCCTCACAAACCTATGTAAACTATATTTCATACCTGTCAGCAGAAAAAAAAAAAAAAAAAAAAGTTACATCTTACTGTGCTCAGTCATATCCAAACTATTTGTTTTTTCATCACAGCAGCAGTAACTCCTTGTGACTTCCTTATCTATAGGTGGAGATATGATACATTGGGTCAATGGTGAAGCTTCCCCTTATTCAGTAAATCTATTACTATTAATATAATGATATATTAGACTCTATTCAATAAAAAAAAAAATAATCAGGGAATTTTTGGATACTCTCTGATGGTCTATTTGGATGTGTCTTTCTTCTTAGAGTTGCAAAGATGAACGTAATCTTCTCCAATCTTACTTTGGTCCAGTTTTTTAAAAATGTGTTGCGACTGACTTATCTTCCCCTTGAAGATTGTGGTGTTCCCTTACATTTCGAAAGAGGCTGTTTAGATAAAATGAATAAGCCAGACAGCAAACATTTTTGTTGTTGTTGCACCCTTTTTGTTGGTAATTTATTTGTGAATCCTGCTAAAGAGACAGGGCGATTTCTGTGTCGTGTTTCCTGCTTTATCTGTCTCCTCTGGAGTACTCAGCTTGCTTACCTAAGTTGCTTTTGTGTACGCTCTACCTGTGACTACAATGACTGACATTTGCCTACCGAGTTATTTATTCTATCTTTGTGCGGAAATCTCCTTTTTACACCCCATAACACTGAAAAAGACAAAGGATTTCCCGTGTCCTATTTATCAAGGCTGTTCTTAAAACACGGTGCAACTGCAGGTAGTTCCCATGAACAACTGTTCAAAAACCTAGTTGTTACGTTGTTCCATTACAGTTTCTCTTTAAGAGAACTTCATATATTTGCAGTTTCTTTTGTTTCCAAAGTTAAATGCCAATCGTTAACTTTTATGGAATCCATCCTGGAGCTAAGAGGCTTTGGATTTTTAGAGGAACAAATTATTGCAAATCAGTACAAATATATTTAGTGCCAAGCAGTCTTTGGCACACACATTCTGTGAAAAAAAATGCTATGGTAATCAATATTATTTATTTAAGTTCCAGGGCATGGTAAAACATACTTTGAGGGCACCAGTGCATGCAGAAAGGACACAGGAAGAGTGTTTTCAAAAAAATCCCTAGCTTTGGGGTGCTGGTGTTGCGAATTGGGTGATTTGGTATTTTTTTTTCTTCCCTTTTGCACTGAATGACACCAACAAACAGGAATCAAGGGTTGGGTTTTGTCGATATTTTCCCCCAATATTTAGAATTTGATAAGCTGTATTTTTGAGAAGTGTCACTGAATTTTATTCCTGGGTGTTGTTTTTCAGACTGTCAATACATTAAACTCTATATAACGTGGGAAAAATGGCAAGGATTTTGTCTAAAATAACTAACAATCCCTATGGACTCAGTACCAACAGTCAATATAAACTTTGTACCTACTAAAGCACCCCCTTGACACATTTATTAAAAGCCATCATACCTTATCTTAACCTTCTTATTCAGCACCTAAAAATATCTAGCTCTTGAACTTACATATTTTTCAGCATTTTTGTAATGCTCTCAGCTGTTGGGGTTTTTTTTCAATAGTAGTTATCTAGTTTTCTCAGAGGATACTCTGACTGCACAGTGTAAATTTATGAAATTTTCTTCAGATAGGTCATTCATAAATATTTTATTATTGTTTTGTTTTGCTGTGTGGGTTTTTTTATTGATGTTGTGTTAAGATTTCTATAAAAGAAAAATGTCAAGGATTTTGTCTAAAATAACAGTCTAAATGAACACAGGCACTGTGACAGGCAAATGAGTTTTTCACTTTCTGTTTATTAACTAGCTTTCTGAGGATGCTATCCTCAGTTTAAAATCAGAAAATGTCTGCTTTGTACTGAACTGACTGGAGTATATCTGTTTAAGTAATGGATATTAAAACATTAATTACAACCTAACCCTTTAGCTTTATTATTTCCTGAGATGCAATAGTTTCCATCAGTTTTCACTGTTTATGTGGGATCAAGTTTTCACAGCAGGAATTTTATAATACGAGATAAACCACACACGCATGCAAGCACACAAACACACTCAGATGCATACACATTTTATTTAGTGTTTATGGCTTTGATCCTTTACCAAAATGATTTAAAAAATAAAATAATATGATCATTTCCCCTTTTAGTATACCTTACTGTCTTATTACAATGGAGAACATATGAGTGGCAAAAATCACCACTTACAACTGAGCAGAGAAGCTTAAAACATTACCCAAATTGTTCACATTTCCCAGAGATAATCCATTAAATTTTAGGTTCCTTCTTTTTTTCATGAACTTTGACTTAAAAACTTTATTAAGGTGGAGGTAGGTGTCTTTCCTGGTCCGTGGTTGAAAGCAACAAAGCACACTCTCACACGCACACTCTCATATCTCAGAGAGCGAATGGAAAGAGAAATGCAGGAAATGAGAACAGTTCACCATCAGTGTTCAAGGAAGGCTCAGTGAGAGCAGTCTCAGAAGGTCTTACTCTGTTTCTTTTAGATGGTCTTTAAAAGAAGCAAGGGTTGCAGGACAAGTGCAGCATGTCTATAGAGGGCAACAGTCAGAGCTAAGGGCTTTTTAGAAACAAAATCTGTCATAAAGCTGTCTCTGCTTCATTCCTGTGGACTGCCTGGCCACGTTCTTAGGTGTGCTTGCTGGATCATATGTTGTCATTTGCCTCAGAAGGAGAACCAACTAAAGTGCTCACAAGTGCAAAGCACAGTAAATGGAGATGGTAAGGAAATTTGCTTCAAAACCATGCTAAAACTTTAAATTAGAGCCCTCTCATGCATTTAAAAATCCTCGTGCATATGTAGCGCAGCTGACAATAACGTACCACAGCCCTGGCATAGGGGTCCTGCTTAAACTCATTGTTCATCATATTTAACAAGAACCACTGGTCATAAAGTTATGATTTTAAACTGCATAAGCAGGAACATAAAGAAGATTTGAATTCAGATATGAAATGTTGTTTGCTTGTGTTCATGACTGTGAAGGTGGCCTAGTTATGAAAAAAGTCTCAGTCTGTGATATGTGCAAAAAGATGTCCCAATTTAATGAAGAGCTATTCCTTCCTGTTCAATGCTTATTAAGGTTTTCCCATTAGCACAAGACTAATATGATTGTGTTAAAAGGCAGGTCTGAAAGTATTTGAAGGAGAAAGTTGCAACCAGTCCTTGCAGAGTCAGCCCCAGCAGGCTCAGTACTGATGCCAGTTCAGGCAGTTAGGCTTCTCTACAACTGCTGCTTTCATGCTGCCAGTCAATAGTAAGAAAAGTCTTGAAGTAATTGTGATATTAAGGTACTGGAAATCAGTCAGTGTTATCGGTTGCACAGGTAGGTGGCAATATCTTGCTAAGAATGAGACTGCCTTCCACCCAGTTTAGGTTCAGCAGCTTTGAAATATATTGCTGGCTTCTGTGTTTTGAAGATCAGTATATGAAGCTCTTTCCTTGCCTCTTCTAATTTCCCAGTACACTGCCAGTGTAATTTCTTGCCCATTTGCCTCAATATTTTTTTTTGAAACATAATAATCCATAATAATTTGAATAACTAATAAATCTTCATGGACGGTGGTCCAGTGCCATGGTATGTTAGGAGGCAGCCCAGGATGAATTCTGCATACAATTTAAACACACTTTTGACTTTTCAGGGAAGTAATCAAGCCAAAATCTTAACATTTGAAGTGAAGTACCAAAAGTCTGTTGAAATGCCTAGATACATCTTTTCATGCTCAAGATATGTTTGAAAAACTGCCTTCCATATGTTATATCCTATTGATATCACAAGGGCAAATGGTCATCAGCACCTTCTGAAAGTAATTAGATCTTTCAAGATGAACCCAATTATACATAGTATGATGTTAAGAGGGAATGTGGCTGCAAAGTCTGGCATCTGAAATTCCTTTTCAAATGAATGGACATTCTCGGTTTGGAAGCTCACTGTATTTTTTGCTTTTCTTTCAAATATTTTCATGTTACAATGGTAACAATAAAGCTTCTTTTCACAACAATTTTAGGAAGAAGAACCAAAAACGTGAGAAAAATTAGTTTGGGGAAATGGGGGATGAAATACATATCTATTCAATGCAACATATCAGTCAACATATTTTCTTTATTTTTTTTTTATCACTGACTTAAAACAAGGTCCAGAACTAAATTTAGACATGCAATTTGTAAGCCATATTTTCCAAAATACTGAGCTTCGAACAGTTCCCATAAATTCTTGCAGGAGGTTGCTGAATTCTTGGTACTTTTAAGTATCAAACCCCATATGTCAGTGTCTAAAAATACATTTGGAAACCTAGCTTTACACATCTATTTTGAAAAGTATTCTCCATCTGAATGCATCATAGTCTTGATTTTATTCATGGAAAAGGAATGGATAATTAAATAATTACTAGCTGAGAAGTGAACACGAATTTGTATTTCAGGAATGCATCAGGCATCAAGTTCACAGCAAAATGCTTTCTCTCTCTTCCTGGAAACTGCTCATTGAAATAGGGGCACTGAAAGCACCATTTTGAAGCTTTAAAATACAATTAAGTTTGGTTGTGATTTTTTGTTTGGGTTTTTTTTCAAGTGCATACATGTTATGGCTTTATGAAACACTATGAAAAATAGTGAGTACTTCTTAGCAACATTTGGTTATTTTGTAAATAGTTTTAAATTAGAATATTCAGGAGTCTTACTAACGATCACTGAAAATATAACACTTTTCCTCTCAGACGTATATCGGTTTTGATCTTAATCTTCAAATATACGGCATTTCTCTTTTCATACACAAAGTAAGATAGATAAAAACTCACCAGCCTGTCATGAAAAGCTTGCCAGTGTTGCCTGAATACTTGACTTGTTTTCTAAATAAATAATTATTTTCAAAATAAGTCATGCAAAACTTGAGTTCTATCAACTGCTTAATGACTTTACAGCTATTTCTTTCAATATCTACAGTTTTCAGTTTGAATAGCTTATGTTTTATTTCTATTTGTTCCCATTTATACTTTACAAGCTACAGCTCTTGGAAGGCAAGAAAAAAACTTTGACAAAAAACAGACATTAGGTCTTCAAGCAGCAACAAATTCACAATAGTTCTATTCTCACTGTGTGCCAAAGTTCATTTCAAAGTCAAGAAATAAATTTCATAGGGGGGTGGGGGGTGGGGAGGCGGAAATAAACTAGTAGAACTTTGAAATTTTAAATGAGATGCAGAAAAAATCTACTTCAGATTGGAGTCCAGAATCTGTGCATAAAATTCTGTTATTTCTAAAAATTTACTGGCAAACCTTACTTCCTTTATTCTGGTCTTATGTAGCAATGAATCATTTCTGGATTTTCACATCTATTTCTAATGACACAGCAGTTCTTTATGGCTATTCAAAGCCTGTAGATTTCCCCAAGATCATCCTATCCAAACATTCAGTGCTGTTGGTAATGGCTATTTTCCCTCACTACAGACTTAAGAGGCAGTTTCCTCAGGGACCACAACTAGAGATGACACATGAAACTTTTTCCTCATCCACTCTTCTTTTACTGGTACACTGGGGTCATTTCCAAGTTCTGTTTGCCTTGTACTGTATTTTGGAA
>VXBO01006128.1:105785-171717 GCA_013400135.1 Rhinoptilus africanus | reverse complement strand
CTTTTTGTGAGGTCTCAAAAAAATACAACCTACTTCTTTAAACCATTGAAAGCATAGTACTTCAGGTCGCTTTATTCTGTGACGTAGTCTCCAGGGCTTCGTGTACTTCTACAGTGAGTAAAAAGCAGGAATGAAGGGGACCCCAGGAGCCGTAGTAGTCATCTGGTAACCTAGGCAATGTTATAGAATTCCTTCTGTATTTAACGCCATTAGTATATACCCCTTTCCATTATTCTGATTTATTGTTTATTTTTTGATGGCATGTGGCAACCTGAAGGCAAGAATGCTATTGTGATAGTAATTAAGCAAACACATAAGAAAATTTATTAACTTTCCCAAAATTATTCATAACCCAATTGTAAGCTGAGGATAAAAGATAAATCCAGATAGGGAGATGGGGGAGTGCCTGGATGGATTCTGACCTTCTTGTCCTGATAGCTCTAATCTTAAAACAAATGTCTGCTGGCCTCCCAGCTATGGAGACTTGCAAAAATGATTAAGTCTTTTGGAGATATTTTTTGGAATTTTTTTTCTCAGATGTGAAGTATTATTTTTAACTTCTCTTCCTATCTCAGCTGCATGTGACAAGAAGATTTCTGTGAACAATAGGCTTAGAGGAGGAGACTGTCATAAAATCAGAGTCGTTCAAAGCTGATAGAACAGAGAGCTGTTTCCCCAGTTTGTTGTTGTAACTGTCAACAAAATTCACATAATTCTTAATACCTTTTTTTAATTTTCTCTCCCTTTGACAGGCATGTTAGTTTGTTTTTTTATTTAAAGACCAGTGCCGGCAGGCCAATATTTATGAGAAAAATTTTGCAAGAGAAAATTAGACAACACTTGCAATGAATGTATAAAGTTTGATAAGGAAGTGTTTCAATTTCATGCCTATGTGATGTTACAAAACAGAGTAAAAACCTGCTATTTGAAAAATTACTTTTAAGCAATGCAGTCTGTTCCACTTCTCTTTATGAAGGACTACATATGAATAACAATTTGTAATTTAAAATTTTTTTTTCTGTACTTTTATCAGGCCTTTGTAATACTACAAATTGCCAACAAAAAAAATGGATGCAACAAAACTCGCAGAAGCTTATGTAAGGTAAGATAGACTCATGGGAAATCTTATCAGTTCCAGCTTATCCCAGGCAACAGTTATGAACCCACTTTACAGAAACTCTGTAAACGAATACAGTTTGTGTAAATTCTTTTAATGAGAGCATTGATTTATGAAAAATGCATAAGATTCATTGTTCAGTGAACTTGTACATCTAATATCAGAAGTACTGAAGGAGAATTTCAGTTTTTAAGATTAACATAAGAAAATGAAATTGCTGTCTGTTGCAAACATAGGCTTGGACTGAGAGACTGAGTATCCACCATGAATGATGTTTCAAATTACTAAGAATGTCTTCACTTCTTGATTATGTTTGGAAAAAGAAACAAATACATTGTCAGTCTAGAAGTTACCTGCCATAACTTTTGTTGCCATCATAGTCTGGAAATTTTAACAGGAAGAACAGTATATAATGTGTTTATATTTATAAACATCTTATGCTTGTAAATATGTTGAAATGTTACCTGAAGTTTGTTCCCCCAAAAGGAAGATCATTATTTAGTGTCCACACTTGAAAATAATATTTTTGTTGTTGTTTTTGACATTTACTGAAATCCTTTTGCAAGTAAATCCTTTTGCATGTGCATCTGTTTGCCTCTGCAACTGCCTAGAAACAGTTTTCTAGTTTGGTTTCAGTTAACTTTCCTTTGCATCCGTTCATTTAATTTAGTATAAAGTTCCTTTGGAAGTATATGAAGATTTAATAGAAGAGTAAATTAAAGCAAGAAAAACCTTCCTTATATGAACATTCAAAAGTTTTATGGAAAAATCTGCCATGAAGAACAGACTAATTAATTCCACAGTTTTGGCTTGCAATATATATTGAGAAGAATTTCTTGACATGCTTAGTTGCCTGGCAATACCAAGACTACACTTCAAACCCATAGCTACCTCATCAGACTACTCTGGAAAAAAAAATAATACTTTAAAAATTTTTTATGATAGTGGTGAGCTGGGTGATTTTCTATGTATGTTCTGAAATCTACAAACACATGATTTTGCATAACTAGTGTGTCTTATACTTAAGTTAAACTACTCCTTTAACAATTGGCAAGAACTTTTTTTTGTTTGTTTTTTCAGTCTATGATCGGGTTACTGTGAGTCTCACACTATTAATCAGGACAAAAAAGTACTCGAGAAGTGCTTGGTTAATACACAGAAATAAAGCATGTCACCAGCAGGCTGCATCAGAGCAGACATTTTCCCAGAGTTCTGCATCCTAATTCTAATACATCCAGTAATTTAATTTAATTGCAATTAGCATCGTCTTTGATGATTTCTTTTCAATCTTTTCAGCTGCTATAAAAACTATAAATTGATCCAAACTATATCCTCTGATCCAAGTGGAGCTTGAATTTAAACTTCAAGAAGCAGCTTGACATAACTGATCCTCTCCTAGAAGGGAATTTGATAAGTATCATTCTGAAATATTTGTTTAGATAGAAAATATCACTGAAATACATATTATACAACAAAAGGAATTTCACTTAATCTAAATCCTCAAAACTATTGCTTTCATTTTACAAAAGATAAGGAAATCATGATTAAAACCTAATTTCTTCAACCAATTAATTCCATTTCAGCAAATAGGCTGAAACGGCAGTACAATGCTAGCTGTCAATATGAAGTACACTCCTTATCTGTATATTCACCTACCTCCCAGTTTAAATGTAATCAGTAGTCAATCAAGTTGTATATATTTTGTAGTGCTTCTGATGTATCATCTTTCCCTGGGAGATATTCTTACAGTTCTTCAATCATCTCACGAGCACACAGCAGCTATGTGGTCCTGAGAGTCTGAATCTGATGCATACACCCATTTCAGGAATCTTTACAATAAGACTTCTTTCAGATGCTAGTTAGAATGTCTAATTCTTGCTTTTAAAATGAAACTTGTATCCCTTTTAGAGACTTTTTTGTCTTTTGTTGACATTTATCTCCGCGACATTCAACCACATTTTCTCTAAGCATCCAACCTCCTTGAGTTACATGTACACAGGAAACACCTGGATTTAATGAAAAAAGAGAAAAAGATAGCAATACAGGAATTACACTGAGAAAATGTGGAAAAACATATAGAAAAAAGACCTTTTTTCTCAATTTTCAAAATCAAATAATTTTAAACATAAAAAAATTTGGGATGGACATATAGCATTCATATTTTACACGTTTGATTTGGCCGCACCAGTATAAACAAGTTTACCAGTTAACAATGGTATATGGGGGAAAACAGCATGAATTTAATAATATAATCTAAATGTTATTTTTTAAAAAGTGCGTTTCCCTTCTGTCTTTCATGCTTGCTAGCATAACACTGTAGCCTGTTAAATCTTAAAACTTGGTGTTTTGGCCAGATGAACTTATAGTTAACTTATGGTTAAATTATTGTTAGAAGCCTCTCCCTGCACCCCACCCCACTTCCCCCCTCCCCAAAAAAATGGAGGTTGTGTTAGGAGAAATTAAATAATATTATTCTCCTTGGTACGTAAGCAGTTACGGTACCTAAGTATATGATGGGATCTGTAGTCTTCTGTTTTTACAAAAACCTTATAGCTTTTTGCACATATTAATTTTTGGTGAAAGAACAGGTATGGCATTTTCTACATTCTAAATGTTGAAGGTAAGTAGAAAAGGAGCTTTGAAAGGTGGTAAAAATAAAGGGAACCTAAATATGGGGGGTTGTTTGTTTAGGGGGGTTGTTTTTTAAAGGAGACATGTTAGATCAGATTATCAATTCAATTTAGATATCCAAAATAGATCTGATGAACTGAGCTCTAAAGGTGCCTGAAAAAGGCTTATAATGGACAAAAAGGATGCTCAGATGAAGATGCTTACACTGATCCTAGAGCTGAATCGGAGGATTCTCCCTTTGTGATCTTCAGCTGTAAGAGAGATAATATGAAATGGCACAAAACCTTGCTTCCAGTTCCATAAAGGCCAAGTGTTTTGTTTACATTTTTAAATAATTAAAATTCTGTACAAAGAGAGCACAAATTTCATTTTAAATAAAAGTTTATTGAGATAGAGCTATTTGAAGAAATAAAAGGAAAATAGGGAGAGAAATGGATTTGAAAACTACCCCTTTTTATTTAAGAGTTATTTTTACACAAGCATGACCTTTTTCTGGGTGGCAAAATCAGTGTCTCATATGCATCTGAGTGTTGTCTTTGAAAAAATACCAGGAGAGTTTCTTTGACTTCATATCATTTCTGAACTCAGAGACAGTGAAATGGTGGCCACCTATTTTGTTGTGCAGATCCCTTCCAGATACACAGGCATCCTAGCACTGGCTGGCTGAGCTGGCTACAGAGGATCTTAAGGACTGGATCAGCACAACACTGAGATAAAGCTGACTCACTA
This sequence comes from Rhinoptilus africanus, assembly GCA_013400135.1. Lineage (NCBI taxonomy): Eukaryota > Metazoa > Chordata > Aves > Charadriiformes > Glareolidae > Rhinoptilus > Rhinoptilus africanus. Next base: position 167,240 of record VXBO01006128.1, on the reverse strand, counting down.
TACCCTAGGCTTAATCATTTGACCCATGTTCAAAACTTTCTGGTTGTGCCTACAAGTACATTGCTGTAAACACAGCTGCTCCTTGCCTTCCCTGGAAAAAAAAAAAATATTGCCAAACGTATTCCATAGACATATATTCTGGAGACATCCCCATTTACTAGTTGCAGCTTCTTCCTACCCTCCTTACCTTATAGCTGAGCAAGTGTTGCACACAACATGACATCAAGGAGTAACTCAAACGTATAACAATATAAGTCTTTTTCCTTCAGCGCGTGACTCAATGTTGCATCAAAAAAGAGCTGAAAGCTTTTTCAGAACATGAAGAATGCTTTTTTCATCACAAACTAAAACATTTATTCACTGGTAATCCCTTTCCAAAATTTTGTGCCAAATTATTCAAATAAAATCCCGAATTGTGGTATTATTTAAAGAAAACCTCAAGCCCTGCAACAAGCAAAGATAAAACTCAACCAACCAACCAACCAAAAAATCTTTTCCAAATTAGTTTCAAATCTTGTTTCTTTAGGTTTACTATTTCAATCAAACACTATTATGCTTATAATTTGAAAAGACGGGTTTCTCCATTAAAAGTAAAGTTCTTGAGCAACCTGAGTAGACTGAGAATTGGAGAAAAGGGGTATTTTTAGTGCCCAGTATGAATCAGCTTATTTGCCTACACATTTTTATTTGTTTAGGCATTTTTGAGGAAGGATTGCTGTTTGATGTTTCTGTCAGGAATAATTTTTTTTTTTTTAATGGAAGGACGTAACAGATGACAGGACACCATGAAAAGACTACCCTGAACTGTATTCTCTGGCTAATGGCTGCTAGCCAGAGTATAGGAATTTCCATACTAGAGACAGATATTTGGTGATATGATATCCATACCAAGAGTTCAAGGAACACAAAACAGGGAAGTGGATGAGAATAGAGAAGGTCCATATGGATTTCAGGAGCTGTAGTTTTTGCTTGTAGTAGGGAGTGGTCAACATGATTCTGTTTAAGAACACAGCCGCTTCGAAGGGGACTGAGAAAGTTCTTTGCATTAGCAAATACAGGGGGAAGAAAATAACCCTCTGTCAAATCCGTGTTCATTAATTACACTGCCATTCACACCATGGATATATATGTAGACTACATAAAGACTATATATAGTGAATATACAGACACTATACACAGGTAGAATTCATCTCACAAACCATAAAACCCTAGAATATTCATACCTGCAACTGAACTATCCACTTTGCTATCTTTTTGCTATCAGTGCACAGCTAAGCCTCTTTAGGGAGCCACTCGTTTTGTATTAAGATAAACATCTATAGTAGGTGTCACAACAAGAAAGATAACACCAGATAATATGACACTGCCAAGGGCAATTTATTAAGTGACCCAAGTAAGGGATAGACTGCATCATGAAAAACTTCACACAAAGACTCAAATAGAGCAAACTGAGACAACATTTACCTCACCGGTGGGCTGGCACAGCCGAGCCTAGAAGAAACATGACACTGGCTCGGACCAGTCTCAGCGTCATGCTCTGGCTGGTGATTGGGTACCAACACATCGTTGGTACACTATGTGCACCTTGCCTCTCTACATGGTGATGGATGTTGGACATCCACGTAACAACGCTTTGCCCCAGTCTCTCTTAAGGGGCAGGGAGGGTGTTATAGGCACAGTCTGCCAATGAAGGATAACATGACATAGCTTTTCATTAGTTTCTTCTGTTACTCATCAATCCATAACCTCATCACATTCAATTTCCATTGTACTATCTGCCATTGCACAGTGTACTCAGATATTTTGTTCTTAATGCTTCCATGAAAGTAAGTCAGATGAGAACTAACTCTAAGGGGATGTCTCTCTTTGTACTCACTATTAAAAAACCCGGAGATATCTCATATGTATCTGTCCATGAAGTAGATCTTTACAACTAAATGAGATGAACCCACTGACAATGCGATTAGCCCATTGAAGATGTTGGTATGGAAGCAATATATTTAGCATATATATAAGTACATATAAGGAACTCAAGCAGAGTTTTGAACATTTTTTTTTCTTTTTCTGAAAAAGCCAAGGTTATTTTTAAATTGTTATAAGGCAACCAGATCAAGGATGGCAACTAGATCAAGTCATGCTGTGCTCAGCAGTGTCCTTGGTTTTTTATTAGTCATGTAGAAATTGAGAGATGCCAGTAGAAACTGCCATCACTTTTCTCAAGCAAAAACCCTAAAGGATGATGTGAAATTTTCTGCCAAATACATAAATCTCAGCATACAGAATATGTCTTGATTACTGCCGTCTTGATGAGAAGCTATCTTGTGATATTAGCATTAATGGCCATGTCAATGGTGGAAAACCAATTCTATTCACAGTTTACTTCTTATTTACTTCTTATTTAATAGCCAAAGACATAGAGATTTAAAATGCTAATGCCTTTAGTAGTTCAACTGGCAAATAAAAAAAGAAGGAATAGAAACCAGTTTTCTTCTTCTGACCTCTTTCTCTCACACTGCCAGTTTAACAAATAATACCAGCTGCTACTTAAATTAAATTGAAACATTAAACTAGATTTTAATTAAAACTGTTTTCCAATACATGTCGTGCTTTGTATGTGGCAAGGAACACAGCTCGTGAAACTGTTCCAGGACAGGATTTCAAAGCTTTAAGCCATGAAAATGAGCTAAGAAGAACCATCTCTGCAGCACTCCTCCCTCAGGAACAAAGGATATTTAGGAACAAGGTGAAAGAGTCAAAGCTCAGTCAATAAGGAAAAGATCACCACAGCATTTTGAGGAAGTTAAACTTTGTTTCATTGCTGTATGAAGCTGTGCAGAGCAGGGCTACTGACAGTTCACCTGCCACCCCCAGGACTGCACTGACAGGTGCAAGTGGACTGCACAATATCTTTTGGACAGTCAACAAAATCATAAAGAGATGAAGTAAGCATTTCCAAGGTTATAGTACTACATTCTTGCCCAAGGGGATCCTCCTCAGGGAAAGAGAGGTCATTCAATATGGTCTGATATATTTATTCCAAAACCTGTAGTATAATTGTTATTTCAGCTGAAATAAAGTTTTTCCAGGCTCAGATAGGAGTGGTGTGAACTCCATTAGGGAATGTGAATACCTGCATCACACTGAACTTTAATTTGTGTGAATAGTTCAGTCTCATCTCTGTATCATAGTCATGTCTTTTATTCTCTCATTTGTATTTATTCAGCAGATTTCTAAGATCAATCAGCTTTCTCTCACTACTTTCTTTCTGGCATATTTTCCCTTCTTCCATTTTTTATCTCCATTTGACTCTCACTATTTCTGTCTTCTCCTTTTTTATTGTGTTATATCTTCCAATGTCTTTTTCTCCATACAAATCTTGTCCATATCTTCTTTGTCACTAATAGGAAGGAAAAAAACACAATTAGTTTAGTATCTATGATAGCATGTCAAAAACCAGCTAAGATCATGGGCTTAATTATCAAAGATACATTTGAACATTCATTGCAAAGACTGTATATCTTGGCTGCCATGAAGCTAAAACATGGGGAATTGAACCATGTATCTCTAGATTATAGCTATAGTAGAATATCTTATTTCCCTTGTATCTGAAGACCACCCCTGTCAACTCGGAATTTCTGACTTCGGAGTATGCAGCTCCCACCTCAGTAAGGTAACCATTTAGGGCAGAATTCATCACTCCAACAGGTCATAAGCTGGGTATATAGTATAAGCAGATTGGTTTGGATGCCTTTTTAATCAATGGGTAGAGAGGTGAATATACTTAGTTCTTTGCTGGAGATGATGATGTAAGCTGTATTTATACTTTTAAATGAGTTTATTCTCATTCTTGCTATTCTAAGCTGGCAGAGGTAAAGAAAACAGGTAGGTAGAAGGGAATTCCGATATTAAACTGCATACTTATGAAACATAAGTACACTGTTAATTATGTCACATATTTTCACAAAGCTCTTCCTTATAGATATTGAAGAAAACAGACACTGTGATGAGTGGTTGCTTTTAACTCTGACCCAGACTATTTTCAAAAATTTAGGTCATCATCTCATAGATTTTAAATACTCTCTTCTTAAATGAGTCTTATGTACAATGGCAAGGAACAAAATTAAAGACATTTAAAGTTTCTGAGATAAATAGAACTGGTATTTTAACCGTCTAATGCATTTTACCACACCATAGAATTCTGCCTAAGCCATAAGGTCTTTCTAATATTTGAGGTCTTCCTACTGTTCCCTTTAAGGCTGGTGAAAAATTTCCACTGAGATAAATGGATACAGCATTGTGTATTAAACTAGGTTGTTGGCTTTTTTTTCTCCTATCAGTGAAGTATTTTATTGAGGAAGTCTCTCTAAAAGGAAACTTGGAAGAAAGCCCTCCCCATACCTCCCCTATAAAAAACCAACTAAAAATAACCCCAAAATCTCTGAAAGAGAAGAAAAGAAAAGAAAAGAAAAGAAAAGAAAAGAAAAGAAAAGAAAAGAAAAGAAAAGAAAAGAAAAGAAAAGAAAAGAAAAGAAAAGAAAAGAAAAAAAGAAAAGAAAAGAAAAGCTGTATTTACTGTTTCTTCCAAAGTCCTTGTATTTAAGAGCATGTTCAATGGCATTTTGTTACACTGAAACAGCTACAGACAGTCAAGTTAGTAATTTCTCTGAACTGCTAATTCAATCTTAATGGGTTACCTCACCTGTAGCAGAATAACAAGGTGTTAGGAAGTTTCCTAGTACCATTTTATTTCATTATTCTGCCTTTTGAAACTTCTAAATTCTAACAAAAATTCAACTGGATTTCTAATTGTATTTTATGTGTTAAGGGAAAAAACTATTTCTTTCAGGGATATCTAAAAATGGAAAATAAAAAAAAATATTTCAGGCAATGATAATAATTTTTCAAAGTCAACACAAGTTCCCCTAATATTTCAAAGGTCCTAAAGATTAGTACCAAAACCAAACCAAACAAACAAATTGTTGGAAAACTCACCTGTGAGGAATAGTGATGACTTTGGTTGGGACAGAGTTCATTTTCTTCACAGGGGCTTGTTTGGTGCTGTGTTTTGGTTTTGTGCTGAAAACAGTGTTGAAAACAAAGGGATGTTTTAGTTACTACAGAAGAGTACTCACTTAATGTCAAGGCCTTTTCTGCTTCCCACATACCCTCCAGGGAGTAGGCTGGGGGTCCACAGAAATTCAGATTATATGTCAGAGGGTGATGTGGTTGTCTAGTGGCCACCCTACTCAAATTCTCTCATGACCCATGCATAAAATAGTAAGGCTATAATGAAATAAATAGATTTAATTAGTAATAAATGGCTCATCTCACTAACTGTGGGATGTTTGTCTCTGTCCTTTAGCATTTTAATCTCAGATTTTAGCACCCTCTAGGAGAGATTTTTTATACCTCTGTCCAGAATATTGTAGGTTTTTAGATGCAGACTTTGCTGTCCATTTCTTCCAGTCAATATTTTTATGCTGTCAGGTATCAGCTATGGGGGGAAATAAACTTTGAACTACTCCTAGTTCAGCATTTGCACAGAAAGAAAAATCTATATGTGGAAAAAGGAGACCAGACTGTTCAAACTGCACAGATTAATTTTAAACTCAGCCTTACTCAAAAAAAATGTGTAATGGTAGCAGTTTTCTCTGTATTTTCCTTCAAGTTTCTGTAGTTAAAAAGATGCACAAAGAGATTTGCGTTATGTCCTTCTGGAAATAATTCTACATTCAGTGAGAGGCAAAAAGGAATGAAAAAAGAAAATACAGAATCTTTGATTGCAGCATGAGTTAGACTGGAAGGGATCATTGTTCAAACCTACACTTAAAACAGTGACCACCTTAAAGTTACATTAAGTTAATTCAAGATGTTTCCCAGTCAAGTTTTGTTATTCTTAAAAGGTTGGAGATCATACAGCCTCTTTGATAAAACCCTTGTAATGCTTGTCCCCTCAGAACAACTGTGAAGAATTATTATTTATATTTAGTAGGAATTTCCTTTCCTTCATCTTATCTCTTTGTTCTGCACCTCAGAGAAAAGGTTGGCTCCATTTTCTCTGTAACCACCCATATAATCACAGAATCATATAATTGTAGGGTTGGAAGGGACCTCCGGAGAGCATCTAGTCCAACCCCCCTGCCAAAGCAGGGTCACCTAGAGCAGGTTGCACAGGAATGTGTCCTGGCAGGTTTTGAATGTCTCCAGAGACAAAGACTCCACCACCTCCCTGGGCAGCCTGTTCCAGTGCTCTGCCACCCTCAAGGGAAAGAAGTTGCTTCTCATGTTTAGGTGAAACTTCCTGTGCTCAAGTTTGTGCCCATTACTTCTTGTCCTGTTGCCGGGCACCACTGCAAAGAGCCTGGCCCCTTCCCCCTGACACGCACCCTTTAAGTATTTATAAGTGTTGATAAGATCTGCCCTTAGATTTCTTTTTTCCAGACTGGAGAGACTCAAATCCTTCAGCTTTTCTTCATAAGAGAGGTGTTCCAGTCCCCTAATCATCTTAGTAGCCCTATGCTGCACCCTCTCCAGCAATTCCTTGTCCCTCTTGAGCTGGGGAGCCCAGAACTGGACACAGTACTCCAGGTGGGGCCTCACCAAGGCAGAGTAGAGGGGGAGGATGACCTCCCTCCACCTGCTGGCCACACTCTTCTTGATGCACCCCAGGATGCCATTGGCCTTCTTGGCCACAAGGGCACATTGCTGGCTCATGGTCATCCTGTTGTCCACCAGGACTCCCAGGTCCCTTTCCTCAGAGCTGCTCTCCAGCAGGTCAGCCCCCAACCTGTACTGGTGCAGGGGGTTATTCCTCCCCAGGTGCAGCACCCTACACTTGCCCTTATTGAATTTCATAAGGTTCCTCTCCACCCAGCTCTCCAGCCTGTCCAGGTCTCTCTGGATGGCGGCACAGCCTTCCGGGGTGTCAGCCACCCCTCCCAGCTTTGTGTCGTCAGCAAACTTGCTGAGGGTGCACTCTATCCCCTCATCCAGGTCATTGATGAATATATTGAAGAGCACTGGGCCCAGTACTGACCCCTGGGGAACACCACTTGTCACTGATCTCCAACTAGACTCTGCGCCCCTAATCACGACCCTCTGAGCTCTGTCTTGCAACTAGTTTTCTATCCATTTCACTGTCCATTCATCTAACCCACTCTTCCTAGGCTTCTCTATGAGGATGCTGTGGGAGAACGTGTTGAACGCCTTGCTGAAATCAAGGTAGACAACATCCACTGCCCTCCCCTCATCCATCCATCCAGTCATGCCATCATAGAAGGCTATCAGATTAGTCAGACGTAATTTCCCCTTGGTGAATCCATGTTGAGTACTTCTGATGGCCTTCTTTTCCTCCACATGCCTTGAGATTACCCCCAGAATGAGCTGTTCCATCATCTTTCCAGGGATGGAGGTGAGGCTGACCAGTCCGTAGTTCCCCGGGTCCTCCTTCTTGCCCTTTTTGAAGACTGGAGTGACATTGATTTTCCTTCAGTCCTCAGGCACCTTGCCTGTTCTCCAGGACCTTTGAAAGACTATGGAGAACAGCCACATAAATGAATGCAGATTTCTAAATTTACAGCTGTTAATCACAGAAAAAGGAGGGATTTCTGAATTCCAGACCCTAGTTGATGATTTTAAATACTTAGTGTGAAACAATGAAGTGCAGAGCCCGGTTTCTTATTGCAGAGACTAAAATTCCCTACAGTTCCAGGAGCATGCAGTATCCACCACTACAGATTTAAGACTCACTATTCCAAAGTGCAGAGGTTCAAGGGTCAGACCAAAGGTATTCACTCCAGTGCTGCTTAGTTAACACACTGGGCAGAGAGACATGCAGCTTCCTCACTACCTTCTGTCTTTCTGCCTTATGTGACCTCAAGGCCAGACTGGATGGGGCTTTAAGAACCATGGTCTAGTGGAAGGTGTCCCTGCCCAGGGCAGGGGTGTTGGAACTAGGTGATATTTAAGGTTTCTTCCAACTCTAACCATTCCATGATTCTATGATTCTATGATCCTATGACTGTTCTATGGCCTTCAGGGTGGGGTTTTCAGTCAGCAGCATCAAGGGCCGTGGATGGCAAGCTGAGAGTGGCCACAAAGCAGGTGGTCAGTGATGACTCCAAGCACAGCCCTACAGCATCTGCTCCAGGTGAGCAGAGCCAGCTGGCGACAGCAATGAGTGCCATTTAATGTCTAGTGAGCATCGGGCAAAGTGAGATAACAAGTTAGGTTTGAAGTGAATCCAGGAAATCCAATTCATTCAGGAACACGTCTGGTGACACGTACATTAAAGCATAGCTCAGGTTTGTATTGAGTGCTCAGGTAAGACTTCTCAGGATCATTATGGCTTATTATAGCCCCCACTACCCTGACGGTGAATCTTGATAGTTACCCAATTTTTGGAGTGCACAAATTTACTCTTCTCAGCTTTTTTTATGTGGGGATTGTGATGACTCTTTCTCATGATTGTTGACTTGTACGCCTAATTCTTTCTCTGTTAGCATCCTGCGATCTGAAGTTACCAGAGTTTCTCAGCACCCTGTACCATGCCTAAAGGACCAGTAGGACCTGCAACAAGTGATACTGCCAACACTGGGTCTAAACTCTCGGGTACTAACACTGTCACTGTTTTCCAGAGCCAGCCATTTGACTAAGTTAAAAGTGTCTTTGAAAAATCAGTTCAGTAATAAAAAAGCTAATATTTATTTGGACAAATTATTCCATAAACATTATGTTATGCTTACAGAAATTATGACTGGCTCATGAATAATTCAGAAGAACACAACAGATTAAATCTGTTGGATAATTTGACAACAAATAATTCAACCAACTGAAAATTCATATAAATCTCACATACAATCCGCAGCTGCTTGCTCTGAAAATGATGATATAGGAAAAGACATTCCCAGGGAGAAAGCTCATATCACTGTCAAACTTTAGATGGGTTCATATTTGTTTGAAAAAATGCATAATTTTTTAAAATATAAATCAATATGGATATTTAATTAATTACAATAACAAGAAGAAGAAGAAACAATCAAAAGAGAAGGCTGTTGGAAACAGAAAATTAAATTTAGTTAAATGGAATTAAATATCAAACTCCTTGAAAGGTGAAAATGTTTGTTTCGCTTATTTTTTTTAAATAATGCACATGTACAAAGTAAAACATGTGAGCAAAGGACAACAGTGAATGGCATAAGTGACTTTATGAAAGCTGAATAATAATGTGTCTAGACTGTGAAGCTGGCCTTGCAGGAGCTAGAGAACATATGTATCTAAAATAATTTAGATAAATATTGCAATGTAGTGTTTGATATACTTGCAAAATCTCAATGTGTCATTGCCAAAACGTAAACTGCAGCCTAGTATAACACTAGTACAGTGCACATTCTCTCACAGTAGGTTTGACTTGTTTTTCAGGATTGCTTTGTGCAACACATTGTCTTGATTTGATAGAAATGTCATTTCACTTCATTTCCTACATCCAGACATGGGAAATTTATTGAATTCAGGCTCTCAAATATAGTATTCATTTTCTTTAGATTTAGCTAGAGTTATTGCGTGAGAAGTGAACGATTGCTAGCAGACTATTTCAACAATTTCTGGACTTTATTATAAATACACCTACACTAGCCTGTGCATAGCAGTAATTTTTGCACTCAGTAGAATTATACCAAGAATGTCCTTCACTAAAATGAAATCAAATTACGGTACTGACTTTTTAAATGCACTAGACATATATATTTTCTTACCTGTGTGCATGTGTATATATATATAGCATAGACCTTTATTCTACAAGAGCTGAGCATTATTGGTATGACCCAGTAAAGCACCTAAATGCATATCTAATTTCTCTGGAACTTCAAAGGTACTATTCATGCTTAAAGTTATGTACAAGATTAAGTGTTTTGGTGAATCAGAGCCATAGTATTCACCACCTTGCAGGAATAACGCCTAATCACTGACCTTCAGAATGTATATTTTAATTGACTTTTAAATGGATTTGGGATCAAATGAAAAACTCAGATCTGAATACCCAGAGCTTTGGGAAAGTTCCACTGGGATTTGCATACTGAAACAAAATGCAAGCAGAGTTATGAGACTAAAAAAGGAGACACTAGTTATTTCATAGGGTCAAAAGGAATTTCTTATTGATTTTATGTTGAAGGCTTTCAGATATTATATCAGGGCACAGCACAGGCTGTTTAGTCTGTCCATGTGATGAGGGTATGCTCTTGCAATGTGCCATACCAGCTCGCTTAAGGGCAATCTACTGAGCGCTACTACAAATTCACTCCTTTCAGGAGTTGCTGTCTGTTGAAACTGTATTACCTCATTCAGCCATTTAATGGACTACTTGTAAAACACCAAATTTCATTCTTCACTGCGTCTACCTGCTCATCATGTCCCTGGTGGTCTTAACATACCAAATTCATTCTGAATTCAGTCAGCCTTAGGTTAGAAAGCGCTTAGTTACAAACTAGGCAGAAGTACTTCTTCAACTCATTTGGGAAACCAATTGTCTGAGCTTGGTGTGTATCTTCAAGGAGGTGGGAAGCTGCTGAGGTACAGAACACAGAGTGCTTTTATGTTTTTAGTGTGTGAGTTTATAGCAACACTGCAAAGGAGTAGAAATTAAAAACAAATGGTCAGTTAGATTAAGCTCCCTTAGCTCTCTTCATCAATCCGTAACTGCTCATAACCATGAGAAGCAGCATGAATCCCTGCTTAGGGGATAAAGTTAGAGGTACTAAAAAAAAAAAAAAAAATTTATATTATACAAGCAAAATTGGCGTGTAGAATCTGTCTCTGAGGCTGAAACTTCAGTGACCATCTCACTCCCTTCCTATGGAAGACAAAAAATAGTGAAAGTATCCATTCACATTCCTATGCTTATTTTTTCCTCTTTGAAAATGCAAATTAAATTATCAAATAGAATTTTAGCTAAATTAGTAGGTTAGGGAGTGTGGGTATAAATCAGAGAAAGAGATTTTTCAGTCTGCCAATATCATGTCTAAAGGGAAAATCTGGTGAACAAGTTTGGCACTGTTGCAAGAGGAAAAACAAAACTCATGACACAGAGTTGTTTAAAATGCTGACAGAAGGCATTTTAAGAACATAGCTGCTAATTTTACATTACTATTCAGTGATATTTTTAAATTAATATGGATTTCAGAACAGATGATCATTTTGATTACTTTACAATATACAGAAAAAATGATACAAAAGAATTTCACATGTCTGGTGATACTGATATCACATGAATTAAATATTCTTCACAGTAACTACAGAATTACTGTGAACTTATCGTGTTTCCATATCCCTCTGGTCTTGTTCATACAGAACTGAAAGATACCAACTGTACTATTACATTTTTAACAATTTCATTGTAGAAACAGATTAACACCTGAGCTTGTGCGTCCATGTTTTGGTTTAATTCTGGCCAGCAACTGAGCCCCACAGACCCACTCACTCACTCCCCTCTAACCCCTCCGGTGGGATGACAAAGAGAATCAGATGAAGAATCTAAAGTGAGAAAACTCTGAAAGACAGTTTAATGGATAAAACAAAAGCTGTATAAGTAAGCAAAGCAAAATAAGGAGTTTATTGGCTACTTCCCATCAGCAGGCAGGTGTTTTGCAATCTCCAGGAAAGCAGGGCTCCATCATGTGCAACGATTAATTGGGAAGACAAATGCCATGACGCTGAACATCCCCCCCTTCCTCCTTCTTCCCCCAGCTTTTATTGATGAGCATAACATCATATGGTATTCTGATGCCAAATCTGTCTGTCACACAACAAATCCATGCATAAATAAATTATCTCTGTAATGAGATTATATTTTCATTGATGGTTTTGGTAAAAATAAAGTGTTACCGGTTTATCAAGAACAGATTACAATGCGCTTATTTTATCAGACAATATAATGAAATCATACTCAAGTAAAACGAGTTTCCATATCATAATCCTTGATGTAAATTGGATGTGAAATAATTTCTAGTTTCCTATTCCATACTATAATTTTCAGTATGAAATATGTTTGTGTTCCATCAATTTAGTTTCAGAATTAAGGCTGGGTGTCTACAGAGGTAAATATATAATTGTGATTATTTATTTCTTGAAAGTCCCAGGGCAAGCTCATGCTGAAACTCTATGCCTTCCATTCTTAAAGGGGTGAGGTGGCAGCTATTGCTCTTGTAAAACTTCTATAGTTAATTTAGGCTCTACATTATTATAATTTGTCTCCTTTGGCTTTTTTCCCTACCTTTTTATTGCAGCTCTATTTTTTATTCATTTTTTCCACTACCTAGATTAAGAGAGGAATCCTGCCTGCTTGCCCACATGAGCAACTCAATGCTTGCTATTTGCAAAAGTTGAGAGTTGCAGGTCTGAGTCTCAGAAAGCCTGCTCTACACGCCAGAAGAAATGGTTCAACTGTTTCCTGAGCTCATATAAGAGATAGACTGAGCAAGCAACCAAAAGCATAAAGAGGCTTGAAGAAACTCCTTTCTTTCATGAATACAGAGGAAAAGTGTTGAACTATCAGGAGAGACTTGAGATGTCAACACAAGGACTGTTAGCATAGCTAAACTGACACAGAACTGGGAGAACATCTATATCAATAAAAGGATTTTTATGGGTCGAGGTTCTCAGAGTCACTGTTTGATCCTGGGTAGATTGATAGGGAAATTTTGCTATATTCTTCTGGGAGGGTTGGGAGGTGTCAGTTGGCTACCAGTTCATTAATAAAAGGGAAGAAAGATAACTTATCCACTGTGTTTTGTGATCAGCTCAACTTCTTGTTCTCACAATCAAAAAGTCTCACAAACAGCTGCTTGATGACTACTGACGGATATGCAGCACAATGTTCTTGCTGCTTTATCACTATGGAAAATTCATCCCTCTAATTTTACTGTGTCATCATGAACTGCAAACTTCAGCAGCTCTGCCAGTGCCTTTCTTCAACCCTAGGGTCATTTCCTTTCTTTTTGCTTCTCCTAGTTGCCTGATATGTACAATGAATGTGTAAGACTTCATTCAACTGGAAAGATGAGTATATATTCTGTCCTAACAGAAGAGAGAGCATAACAGATCTAGGTGCTAGGCACCTGAAACTACAGCAGATGTTGAGATTTTTAACGTGAATGTATAGCCTTGTTACAATACAGCTGATTGAGAGCTCTTTATATCATGAAATATCAGAAATTAAGTTTGGATATGCACTATTTTTTCTGTCCTGTCTGAAGATTTACGCAATTTTAGCTGTAAGCAGCAAATTTTTGTCCCCACATTGAACGGTGAAAACCAGACCTGGAGTATGATTATTAAAGTGAGATTATTACATCTAATTTTAGATGCCTGTATGTATTGTAGATATCTGAATTTTGATCAGAATATCCAAGCTCCTTCCTTGACAGGGAGACATGTACACTCCAAAGGCACAATGCCATTGATTGATTTCAGCCATTTTCAATAGGCTGAAACTAACTGTACCATACAGATGTCTCTTCCCACCATTGAATATAAATGACATCAAGAACAATAGTTCAGGATTGGATACTTACTATATAGAAAAATCTCACTCACTGTCTCTTTTGTTCATAAAATCTCATTCTGGGATTCTGTTGCCCTACTGAGCTAAGAGGTAGTCAGTCTAACAAGACATTTGGTAAAGAATTATTTACATTTCTTAGTGGCAGCGTTACAGGGAAGGTGATGACACATAAAGGAAACTGTAGGGGACTGTAATTTCTTCAGTTAGATCCATTGATTATTGTTTGTTTTTTTAAAGTACAGACCTTTGGGAATATTGTCCTCTTGGTCACTTGTATGCTTCCTTTTATCTGTGAGACTGGAGTCGGAGCCAATTTCATCCTGCAAGGAAGATAGCTGGTTCATTCACCACTTAAGCCAAAATACTAACATTTGGGAACATGTTCAAATCTAGTAGCCAAACAGGTGTGGCAATTTAAGCATTACCTTTGGTACACGATGAACATATCTACAAGTTTATTAAGCAACATCAGCAAGAGAAAATTTCTCTTTCTTCAAACTTTACTTCTCTTACATTTGATTAATCATCAAAAGAAATGAAGAAAAGAAGAAACTAAAGTCTGAGTCCAACATAGTAAAGCTAATTATATAATTTTGAATGCCTGAGTATAGCTATTTATCTTTTGGAGCAGTTTTCTATTTCTTTGTCTGCTAAAATGCTCCTTTCAAATCCTTCTATGAGATAGATATTTCATGGAGATCAGCTAGTGAAAGTTTCCTCGCCTTCTCTCTTTCTTTTCTTCATCTATGACATTTGCATGAATTTGATTATGGGCTCCTTGAGGCAAGGAATAAAGGGCAAAAATGTGTTCTTAAATACTCTAAGTCTGAAAAAACTTTTTGACAAGTCTGTGGAGATCTCCAAATGCTCACAAGTGTAACTGGTTTAATATGTTCTTGTGCCTTTGAAGGGTACATAAAAGCTTGTGTACATGTAAGTTTGTCATAGTAACAAATAACAGTCTTCATATTGAATTATAGTCTGACACATCAAAAGTCAGTATTGTTCATCTGAAGTCTCCTGATATCTGGTGGTTTTCTTAAAGCTTCAGGTCCCTGAATTCTGAGTTCACGTTGTAAAGAAATCTGGGAGTGTACAGACTGTATTTCTTTTGGATAAAACTAAACTGGAAGATTTTATGAGCCTACATTATACCGTCCAATATAATAAGAGCCACTAACAGGCAACCTGATAAGGAGGCAGTAAAGCACAAGCTCACAAGTCTGTCAAATTAGCCAAAGTACACACTAGGAAGCTTACATTGTTTTTTTTTTCTGGCTGTAGGAGAACCTGGTATAGAGTGGCCTGGTCAAATAGTGCTTGATCCAGAGTAAAGATTTCATATATAAAGTTAACTGAAAAAAATATTTGAACTGACTTGAACAAATGAAACAAGTTTATACTGGAGCAGTACTTTGTGCCTTGTGCCTGTAATGGTTTTCATCTAGTAGAGAGAGCCTTATAGCCAGATTTGTTGTACCATCAAACCAAGGTGTGAGTCTTTCATCTGCTTGTGAAAGAGGTCAATCATTCTTAATAAAATGTAGTGTTTTATTAAACTACCAGAACTGAGAACAAATAATTTCAGAATCACTACACTACTGACAGAATGAGGCTTCACACTTACCAGGATGGGTACCCAGGAATGTAACGCAGAGTTCTGCATCTGATCAGTCACTTTACCTGCCTTTTTTGCTCTAGTTTTGCTATTTAGTGATACCAACCATACAGCAGTGGTCTGATCTTGCAGAAAACTGGGAAAAGTGAATGCTTTTCTTCCAGTTTAACTCTGCATTAGCTCATCACGCAGCCAACTGCTGGAAGACTGTGGCAACATGGCATAGTTTGCAGCACAGCAGAAAAAGACTTAGTCTACTGGAGAACAGTTAGCCTTCAGATTATCTCATTTTAATCTAAAATCTCACCTCTCACCATTTAGAGTAAGGACAAACAGTTTTCAGTGTGTTATGTTAATCCTGAAGTAAATAGGCACCTGTACATCAAACATATTTTACTAGCTTAATAAATCTTTCTTTTTTCTCTAGGGACTTACAATATCCTTCATAAAGGTGATTGGAATGAAGCTGGTATTCATCTAAAATGAATTCCACTACAAGACTAATGCAAACCAATATCCTTCTGATCAGATAATCCTTTAGTGTAGCAATGCCAGTTTTCTCACTAAATTAACAATGAACTGCTGATAAGTGCATTATCTCTTACTCTCCTGGTAATTGGTACAACAAGAGATAACCCTGTTAATCTTTTACTTTAAATCCTCTGTTGTTTGCGGGTGTCATTCACTTAAAAATTATTCACTCATATATATTGCTATTCAGTACATAAACTAACTGGCAACCGAAAGATCAGTGTGCTTCTCCGTAAAGATGGCTGTAATGATCTTCCCTCTGTTGTTTGCATCACCCTTTCTCAATATATTCAGACTTCCCTCACACACCTGTACTGTCCATAAGCCATCAGGCTAAACTTATTCCGATAGTTATAGCAGCCTAACATGCCATATTTTCTGCCTGCACTCAAGGCAGACTGCAGAGATAACAGTTTGCTATACTGTTTTGAATCACAGAAAGCAAAATTTACATCTAGTTGTCAATGTCAGCGAGGTACTACTCAGAAATTTTAAAATGACATGACACTGAGTCAAAGGTGTACAGATGAACATATATATAACTGGGATAAAAGTATTTTGTAATCATAGGTTACTGTATCTTAGACATAAGAAATGTCAGAGAACCAATTAATATAAATTATTGCCACAAGGTAGGATCAGGAAGGTCAGAATGAAAAACGACTGATGCTAGAGGAACACAATATACAGTTGGAACTGGCTGTTTTTTCTATGATAAAAACCTCCAGATGTCAAAGTTGTTTCCCTTTCAAGGATCTGACAAAAAAAAAATAAAAAACAAACCAGAAAACCCAAACCTACCTGAAACCATGAGTGATGTTTTTAATTTTAGAAGTCCCATATAAATGAAAAACAGAGATCACATAATGGTCTGTCAATTTGAAAGAAAAAAAAAGTAAATAAAATTGTCATAAAAAATATTATGAATAGTAGAAGTTGTCAAAAAGTCAATGGGCTTCAAAGACACATTTTATTTTCTAAACTACATAATTTTTCAATTAATACAAGCATTTCAAAAATATAAACTAGTTCAATACTTTTCCATTCCAAAGATGCAGAGAATGGTTTAAAAAAAATGACCATTTACCTAACACAGAACAGTTCTGAACTTTAAATCCAAATCATAGAACTGTTTTTGTATTAGCATATTACCCTATATTAGCCTCATGGTTTCTCTGAGGTTTCTCCCTGGTGACGTTCTGACTATTCAGTGCCCAAGCCCCAGTGGGCAGGTGGGAAGGAGGTTTCCATTGAGGTTAACCTTCTGCATGGTATCTAGGTGACTGTGTGAAGTGGGAGTTGTGATTGCAGTTCATGGAGGCTGCAGAAGGCCAAGGATCTGGGTTTCTCCCTTGTTGAAAGAGAGAGAGATCTCAACTGTAATTTGATAGGAAAATAAGGAGCATGAGCTTATTGTTTTGAGTTGAACTCTGTGTGATCAGCGAGTGCTAGTTCTAAAAGAGGTTTAGATAAGTCTTTGAATATATAACAATGAAGAACCTTGTCTTTGAATTCCAGAAAGCCTTGGGGAAAAAAACTGTCACCTGAATACCAGCACAAAAAATTAAGCAGGAATGCTTCTAAGTATGGTTGTTGAACAATTTCTGATACTTAACTAAAATAGAGGTATTTACAATATCTGAGGTGCCTAATTAGACTAGAGACAGCTTCTGAGTTTCTCTGCTAAAAACATACACTGGTATTGTGGTTTATGAGTTTAAGTGTTTTCCTGAATCTCACCTTAAGTAACTTACTTGGTAGCATAGTAAAAACCACTAGCTGAACCACAAAAAAATATCCATCTCCCTTTCCCAGTTTTTTCATCAGAAGAACATTCTTTCTTTCTAAGGACTACACATCTTTCCCAATTAAAAATAGTTGATGGAAATTCAGAGATATAAGAAATGGCTGGTAGAATACTCCAAGGAGAGATTTACAAAGAATAAAATAATCAGTTCATATATATATATATATATATACAAATATATATAAATAAAGAGGGTAAAGACAAATATAAAGAATTCATGAAAGAAGTTAGAGTGAGTGTCAAGCAGATGGGTAGATTTACAGAGAAAGCTCAGGAATACTTTACGTCAGTAAAACCTTTCCTATTATTTCCTTTAATCCAGTAACTCGCAGAATGTCAGCAAGTCTATGAATGATATTATTTCCTTCTCAATGATTAAGAAATAATAATTGTGACATTTTTCATAAAATACAAGCAATATCATTATCTATTCTTCCTGCATGAAATTGATTATTTGAGGTTATTTGCTTGACAAGATGTGAAAGAACAGCAAGTCAGCCCTACCTCTGAAGTTTCAGAGTTTTCATGCTATATGAAGATCTCTGGTCAATCTCAGAAAGATTTTACTGTGAGCCTACCCAAAACATCACACATTTGAGAATTTTTGTAGGATTCATCTGTGTCTTTTGGATGTCTTTGTAGGTAAGGCATGTTCTTTTCTGCAGTCTTGGTTTCTTTCCAAGCCCTTTCTAATGGCTTCCTGGAATACAGTACTTCTGCTGGCATACCTAGGAAAAGTTTATTTCTTTTAATTACCTATGAATCTTGGCTGCATGTTTGATCCATGCACTGAAAAGCTTCCCAGGCACTGCTGGTACTGCTGCCTTCCTGCTCCTTCTGACCCCATTCTTACCTGACCCTTCCTTTTCCCTGGACTCTTCTCCTGGGTCCAGGTACTCATCCCACTTTGGGAAAGTGCAGTCACTGTCCTCCCCAAAAAACTCAGGTTGGCTCTGTGCAACACTTTTCTGTCTACTACCCCTGGACTTTTAACAGAAGAAAACACAGTTAGAGGAGATAATTAGGGAACAAAGAAGAAAATTATGTCATCCGAAAAAATGCCATCTATCACACCTGGTTTTGACTTTGTGTTACAGACTTGTCTACTTAGTTTAATTTGTCATGATTAAACTTTGTCATGACTTTTTAATGATTAATTTTCTCACCCATTGTATTTTGAGCAATGCTGTTCTCTAAAACAAATTCTGTGTCCAGGAAACACTATTGTCACAAGAGATTGTTCCTTGGTTTTCAAGTATTCACATAGTTCAGTTTTATATCCAAAGGAAAGCAAGACTTAAGAGCATCTGGTACAGATATTAGGATAGCTACCTGATAATTGTAATTGTTTTAGCAGCATAATTAGGTATTTGTAGTTATTAAACAATTACAGTTGTCATCAATTTAAAATACTTTGCCTTAAACTTTAGTGGCTTATTGGTAATTGTGTGATTTGAAATAAACTTAATTGGTTACGATGGCTGAATTACAGAATCGTTGCATGTTATAACACTATACCTCAGATAGAGTAGATTTCTTTAACAGATTTTTGTTCCTCTGGGAACAAGATAGAAATAATCACTGGAAGAATAAATATGTCCCACTGAATTTACCCTTAACTTTGTTTTATCTAAGTAAACATTGCATGAAATGCAATGGTCAGTAATAAAATAATGACATGAATAAAAAGATCCAGACCGTAGTTGTGTTTTGGAATATTCTGTGTACAGCTTGATTATGGTTCTCATAAGTGGCTGTCCACAGGGGGCAACCAAAAAGAGAAAAATAGAAGCAAGTGGGGTGGCCAAGGAAGACATAAGATTTCATTTTGTAGTCTTAAACATAATGTAGAAAGGTCACAACAAACTTCACCTGTGTGGTGGGCCGTAGTCTTGGACTACAGCCAGACACCCAGCCAGCTGCTCTCCCAGTCCCTCTCCTCAACAGGTCAGGGGCAGAAAATAGAATGAAAGCGCTCATGGGTCATGATAAGGACAGGGAGATCACTTACCAATTACTGTTAATTATTGACAATTAAAATAGATTTCGATGGTGAGAAACAAAGACAAACATTAACCCAAAACCTTTCTACCACCACCACCCCTTTTTTCCCCAGACTCAGCTTCACTCCTTAACTCCCAGATACTCTACCACCCCCGGCAGTCTGAGCATCACAGTGGTATGAGGAATGGGGATTGCAGTCAGTTCATAACAGCTCCTCTCTGCCTCATCTCCCTCCTCATGCTTTCACCTGCTTCCTGCATGGGCTCCTCTCCACTGGAGACAGCTCTTGCCATAAGCCTGCTCATGAGTGGGCTCTCCACAGGCTGCAGCTTTCTTGACATCACATCCGCCTGCTCCAGCATAGGGTCTTCCACAATCTGCAGGGCTGATATCTGCTCCAATATGGTCCTTTATGGGCTGCAGGGGGACGGACAACCTGCTTCACCATGAACTCCACCATGGGCTGCAGGGGAATCTTTGCTCCACCTTCTCCTCTCTGACCTTGGTGTCTGCAGAGCTGTTTCTCACACTTTTTCCTTTACCCTCACTCCTCTCTGCTTTCTATTGGTTTTGCTCTTTCTTAAATCTGTTTTCCCATAGGCTGATATCACTATCTTGTCTGGCAGACTCAGTTGTGCCCTGTGGTGGGTCTTCTGGAGGTGGCTGGAGCCAGCTGTGTCCAGCATGGGGCAGCCCCCGCCTCTCCTCACAGAGGTCCCCCCTGCAACCACTCCCCCACATACACACTGCCAGTACCTGCGCACCTACATCCAATTCAACTTGCCAACTCTTCCGAAAGTTTGAAATTGCAGAAACAGGTGGAAACTTACCAAAAAATATGTTACTTTAGAAGGAAGACCAACATCATCTAAATGCCAAGTTTCATCACACACAAAGCCCAAAGATGGGCATGTAGAGAGTAGCTAATTATTTGTTTCATCAATAAGCAAAACCAACTTAACAATAGATCTTTTTTTGGTCATGTCAAGGTTAGTTGTAGGCTATGGGGTTGTTTCTTTGCAGTGAACAAAAAGTATCCTCCTTCCTAAGTTTGCTTTTCACATCTAATGAAACGCTTCCCTAAATTCAGAATAAATCATCATGCCACCAAGTAAATTTGTGAAAACAGAGAAAGCGTCTCCAAACCACTTAGAAATAAAACTCTGTTGTTTAGAAAATGTCACAAGAAAACAATTTGGCTCCTTTTAAATAAATTCCAACCAGTTTCATGAATTGGGCATACATTCACATGATTTCAGATGGTGCAGATATTCTGCAAGTACAATATTTTATAGTTCTACAATTGCTTCAGCTATAACCACCTTCATCTGAGAAACTCCCTCATGATTAAGCTGATGCCAACTGTGCGAGTATCTCTGCTGGTAAGAGATATGAAGAAGGGAAGGCCTGAGAGTGATTGTTAGAGTCATTGAACACTGGTGGGAAGAGCAGGAAATGGTGTAAAGGAAGATATATGGCAGATTTGGGATATTTTTCTCTTTTAAGGCTTTTATTCAGAAATGGCTTATTGAAAGTAATGTTCTTGTGCCAAGTTTAGACTGCTTAACGGTGCCACTCCATTGAATTTTTCCCATAATCTGCAAAACCTGCATTAACATAGAATTTCTGTTCACACTGCCTATATTATGTCTCTCATGTGCAACTATATGGATCACATCTAACCCTTCAACTAGGTGTACTTTTATCTTAAATAGGGTACTAATCATCTGGTGTTCTTTGACTTCTACATAAAAGCTTTACATAGAAATAAAATAACCTTGATATAGCAATTTTTCATGGACCAATATCCTTTAAATATGACCACAAACAATTTATGAAAGGACATAAAGGTTAAAGACATAGGCCTATGAATGCTAATTCAGGAAAAATGATATAAAGCTTGAATAATTTTTTTAATCACATAAATCCTTACAATTCACAGACCTCAAATTGCAAGTGTTTCACAATCTGTTGGTTTTGATAATAAATTGGCTAAAAGAAGCAGGGGTCTGATGAAGCTGTTCCATGAATTATATTAGTTGTACAAATTCAGTGGCTTGTATAAATTTGATTTAAATAAAATATGTGGTGGAGAGTTATCCCAGTGATTCTTTAATTTGTCTCATTTTAAACAACAGTTTAATGTTTTTGTCAGAAAGGTATGAAATTTGCCATTCCTTAGTTGAACTTTATTTAGATATTTTTGAAGGAGCAGCCTGTATGCTGAAGGTTTTTAGTCAGCACATTCCATTTTAGTATCAGATAAGTTCAGGAACTCTGAGAGACGGATAGAAATAAGATAGGAATTACATTCCAGGGAAAGAGAAGAATAAGACCTAGGTCTTAAAGCCTGGTTGTATTTTTATTTTGCAGTTGATGAAGAAAGAAAGAGCCTTTTTGAGAATAAAGTATTACTGCATTAGCAATTTTGCAGTTCACACAATGGTAAGATAACAAACTAGAAAGACTGGCATTACCTTTCACAAATATTTGAGGCAAAACACATTTCAGACAACACAGCCATCGATTTAGCAGGCACCAAACATTCAATAAAGTGCTTAAGCTTTTAACTTTAGACATATGTCTAAATGCCACAGTGAGTGCTTTGCAGAGCAGTGATACACTTAAGCATAAGCTTAAATGCTTTGCTTGTCTGGGACTTTAATGAATACCTCTCTAATAATCTTGACCTAATGTAGAATGATCACTTTCCCTAGAGATTACTAGCAGTTCAGCTAAATTCTGATTTTTCTCAATTGCAGAGGTGAAATAAAATCCTTTAGAGACTGAGTGTAAACCACTAATTATGCCCCAGAGACATGAACTGAAGTCTGAGATAAGAAAAGCTTGGATTTTTATGCACTCAGGCACCCAAACTCAGGGGAAGTAATATAATGCTGCTTGCATTTTCAAAGTGCATGGGACTTCTGTGAAATTACCTTTTGTGTTTACTACCTCCTATTCTTTGAGTAATTAGTTTCTTGGCATAAGGCAGATCAATGACAATCAAAAGAAACTATTCCTTTGAAGATTGTACTATAAAAGAAGCCAGGAAATAGGATTCGGGGTTTAGAAGCTTTATGGCATGAAGGACCCTCTTAATGTGTACATACTTGTCTTGCTTATCTGGACAGAGAAAGTTACAACAAACAGGTTAACTGGACCTTTCCCTAACACATCCAGTCTTTCCTTCTGTAGCAGGCATAACTCTCTATTGATTATTACAAAGGGAGAAACAGAACCTGAAGTAAATGAAGCATGTTATTGCATATGTTCCCAAATATCAGAAAATCAGAACCAGTTCAAATGGCTCTAAAAACTTCTTAAAACAAGTTAGAAGAAAGACCTTAAAGGAACTCTGCATCCAATAAGTCCTGACAATTAAGGTAGCATTTAATCTAAAGTAAGAAGGAAAAACAATCTATTTCCATATGCTTTGTCAGCCATACAATAATCCTGCAGTAACAATGAAAAATATAGTGCAGAGTTTTTAACTTCACATTTTTTATATTTATTTGCACAAAAAAAAATGTACTTCTTGCTTTGCTCTAACAGATAGCATCTTGCAGGCATAGCTTTATAGAGGCAGTATCCACAGACATAAGAATAGACTCAGTTACACTGTTTTCAAACAGTACTTGAAATTGCTGAGTACAGACACGCATGTGCAAATTAGGTGTATTTCTTATAGCTTAGTGTGTATATCCACCAGTTCTGAAATTCAGTCACAGACTTTGAAATAGGATCTTTTGAAAGAAAAGCACGAAATTACTTTACAATTTGGACTTTCTTTAAACCGTTCATTCTTATCTGCAATTAGTTCTTTTAAAAAAATAATGAAAAAACAAGAAAAATTACGCTGGACAGACAGGTAGCAGTTTTTCATAAACCTTTTGGTTGTGTTACTCTTTGGTTATCATTGCAGATTTTCAGAAACCAGTTTAGTGTGTAGCACATTGCAAACAGCAATGGGGAATAAAATTTTAAGGGGGGAAAGCTTATAGACTTTGAAATGAGCAAGGAGTTGAAATGCTATCAAAGACTATCTGAATAGCAAACTTTGGAAATATCTGCTAAACTGAATAAAATGGGCCTTTTGCTAGTGCTCATCACTTAAGGTTTTATAAAATGACTGCAAAGTAGTTTGAAAGTGCTACCTTATCATATTTCAGCATTTTGCAATCTCACTTCAGTCAACCTTGAAGTAACAATTTATAGTACTTTGGAAGAGAAAAACAGGCCCACAAAGTTTGCAGTCATCAGGCTAAGCCGCTTGCAGCTATCTACCTTACAATGATATCGTATTAGTTATAATAAAAAAGGACACACTGAGATCCTGAATCATTTCATGTGCATGTATATGTGTAGAGAAAGATAGATACATGTGCAATCTTCCCATGTGCACATTCCTGTATAACCTCAGATCACAAGTTTTAGATGGTTTTATGTCCTTTTTAGTTACTACCATAGGTGTTCTGACATCATTTCAATTTGACTTTGCCAGACCGGTATATCCAAACACAAGCAGAATATTTTTCAGTTCTTTTGGTTTCTTTACTCCATTTGCAGCATTAATACAAAGAGGGAGGTGAGGAAGGAAAGAAGAGAAGGAAAACAGCATTGATAACAATCTTCTTCCACTAATACGCCTAATTGCTAAATGTATCTTATAAAGGTGCAATTTACAACTCATAGGCTTAACTGATCTTTTGTCTTTTTATTGTTAAATACATTATAAAATAGATGGTTTTAATATTGGGCCATGAACTTCTCAGTTTAATTATCAAAACTTAAAATTTTGAAAGAAAAATCAAATGTATGCATACAGAGAATCTCAGTTTATTAGGAAAATTCCTAACAACTTTCTGTACACTCGTGCAAAATTTTTGCCCTTGCAATGAGTTTTAGCATCACATGGCAACATACATGACCTTGGAGTTTACAGTGAAATTTTCTCTTTTCTGAGGAGAGAGATGGCTCAGAAAAATGGAGGAAATCTGTCTTAAAGCGCTTCCTTGATCCACCTACTGTGAACTCTGGAAGTAACTCAATGTAGACTTTTGTCAGATTGATCACTGTCAACAGAGAGGAAAGTAAAACCAACAGGAATGTGTGTTCCAGACTGGAATTAGGTTTTTACAGTGTCTATGTCCAACACTGTTTTCAAAGTCCTTTTTTTTCTTCTTCTCTGACACAAATTCTGGTTTACAGGGAGTTTCAATATACATGGTTTAATTTATAAAAAAGCAAAATTTTGAAGCATACAAATTCATTCTTAAAACAGAAAGCCTGATTTTCCAACAAACTTCACCAGTTCAGAAATACTGCAGAAACAGTGAGAGGTGAGTTAATATCATTATTAATTAATCACTCTCTGGCAATTCAAGGAAAGATCTTTCTTTACTCTCTGTACA
Source organism: Rhinoptilus africanus (assembly GCA_013400135.1). Lineage (NCBI taxonomy): Eukaryota > Metazoa > Chordata > Aves > Charadriiformes > Glareolidae > Rhinoptilus > Rhinoptilus africanus. The sequence continues at coordinate 142,311 of VXBO01006128.1, read as the reverse complement.
TACAAAAGGCATAAAAATATTCCTTTTTTTGACATCCAGTAGTCCTTTACTAATTAACTATAGTCATGTCCCTTTTAATGAGGCAAGACTTAAGCCTACATGAAGGGAACTCTCTGACCTGATTCAACAAAACACTTGAACACACACTTGACATTATGTATGTGTAGCGCCTTTGAAGCAGGCATGGAGTTGAAGTTTGTAAAGCACATTCTTAAATCTGCTGCCAATTCAATAGTGTTTTACAATGTATATTTTCTAACCAAAAAATCTCCATCCATTTTCTTTGGCTCATTCTCCAGTCGATAAGTAATATTTGTGATACTAAGCCTGAGTTTACTACATTGTACATTGAATCTCTCATTCCCTTTGCTAACCCGTAGTTTTGTATGTTTCATACTAATTTTAACATCAACTAATTCTTTATCTATTATGTAGTGAAGCTTACTTAGATGTATTTAAGTTATTTGGTGATTAATTCAGGCATGATTTTTTTTTCCATGTTCCAAATCATATTTATACTTATAAATCCAATCATAGGTAAAAATCAAATATATTAGTTCCCTAATCCCAGAGAGTGGTGACCAATTTAACATATGATTTTTTAGTCCTGAATGAGGATGATACACAGAATCTCCACAGATTGTCATGTTTCAGAAAGAATTTAAATGGCATAGCCTCAAACAGCAACAAGAAGGCTGATAACTTGGTCAAAATTGTTTGCAGGAATTCCAGATTAGTTTAATTTTATAAGAGTTTTTTTATGGATAAAAATTTATTTACAGTAATGAGTGTATGTTTACAGTAATTAGTACAGTAATAAGAACATTTTCTTCAATTTTGACAAAAAGACAGGGATATGCATAAACTAAATAAACCCATACCTCTAACTTTTCAACAAAAAGGAAAAATGCAAAAACATTGTGAGAATTTGAAGCAAAAACTACATTTTCTTTTTTCTTTCTCTCTTTTCTAGACATACTTTCTCAATTGTAATTTACTTTAAGGGACTATATCTATTTTTAGTGAATACAAAATTTTCTTGCTCCAATCCAGTGGTTAAAATCAGCGATTTGAAACTTCCTATGTAAATACACTCATGTTTGTGCACAAATATTCATGTTTGTGTGGAAAAATAAATACAAAAGATCTCTTCAGTCCTGTGGAATTTGTGCCCATATGATCCATCTGGAGTTTCAGGAAAAAACTGGTCTGCAACGACATCATGTCTTTCTGGCAAGCTGCTTTTCTATCTTTTAAGCCATTTTCTAAGCAAAGCTCCAAAAAATTGATACAGAGTGACAAGCTTAGGGACTTTTGGACTAGCGATTAACCAAAGCAGGCCACCTTTTACTAATTAATGTCCCTGCTGCTAGCAAATTTTTCTTTCCAGCATTAAAATGTTATTAAAGTTCTCAGTTGTGTGTCAATGCTGCCTTAAGCTGATATTACAGTAATCAACTATGAAAGGCCCCAGATGTATTCTGGAGGAGAAAAAGGAAGCCTTTTATCAAAAGCCAGTTCCTGCTTCCTGAACTATGATACAGCTTCTAAAGTTTCTCTCCAGATAATAGACCGCAGTCAGAGCTCAGAATATGGGAGTAGGGAAACACACGCATACATGCACATATAGTCAAAGAGAGTACAATTCTCCTCACATAGAAGCAGATGCAGCAAGTGAGGTGCGCTGGCTGAATGAAAGTAAATAGATAATTTCCCAGAATCTAGTAACAATTCTACAGAATAGCAATGTAATTGAACTGCTTCTGGAAACAAGAATAAGTTCTGTTTGAGTGAAGGTATCATAAAAAGAGGCAATCTTTAAAGTCAGATTAGTATTTTACTCTGATACAATAGCACTCTTCATGTTAAATTGCAAGGTCAAGATATGGGAAAAAAAGATATACTGGCTTAGAAACTGTTTTGTGCTCTTTGCCAAATATTCCAACGGGGTTTGAATGAGTTTAACTATAGTACTGCCTAATTCCATCACATAAAATTACATACGCACCAAACACTAAAGAAAATGTGTGATTTTGTGTTATTTTTAGCTCTGTGTATTTTTCTTCCACTTTTATTCATTTTACCTTTGAGACTTAAGGTAAACTCCAAGCAGAGACCAGAAAAGCAAATCATTTCCTTTTAATTACTCCTCCAGGAAATCAGTTAATGGAGGTTCACCCTGGGTCATGTAAAACTGCTATCACAAATCTTTAAACCACAAATGAACTAGGAGAAGAAATCTGTGTGCCACACATGGTGTGACTTTGGGCGATTTTTCCCTGGTGTTTATTTCACTAATTGATAAAGAGTAAAAAATTCTCTATGTGTGGCAAAAAAAAAAAAAACAAACAAAAACGATACAGTCACATTCTCCTTCCTATATAATTCTATCCTGTGCTTTTCCCATAATTATGTTATTTGATACAAACCCAACATGGTGTATATTAAAAGGATTAAAAACTGGCTGATATGTTTCAAAAATTAATTGTTAATAAGGAATCATCTTGAAACAGGTGCACTCTCTGTGGATCTTCAAGTGATCCATTTATATACTCTGCTGTCTAATTCCTCTACTGGAGGAAAATCTGATTAACTCTTTCTGCTAAAGTTAGTAGATGACAAATGGATTAGAAATGAAGTAAGTAAAGAGGAAAAAAGAGGGGAAAAAAAACCCCAACCAAAGCAGAGTAATCCAGACAGCTTGATAACATGGGCACAAATATACAACTCCTGTCTTAATATTATGAGCTGTAAAGCAGGAAATCTACCCAGGGAGGCAAGGGTTTGGGTGGGGATTAGAAAGGTCATGATAGATAATGAGCCAAACATGAGCTCTCACTATAGATCTATAGCTGAAAGGGCTAAGGAAATCCTTAGATGTTTAAACAGAGGACTATCAATTAAGAAGGATACTTTATCTTTGTATTTGGCAATCAAGCAACTGCAATTGCAAAGCTTTATCCACTTTTTGGAGGTTTAGAATGATGTTGATTGGTTGGAGAGAGTTCAAAGCAGAAGCATGAGATTGATTAAAAGATTGGAAAATGTGCATTACAGTGAAAGAATTAAGGAACTAAATCTGTTTATCCTAACAACAGTAAGAAGAGATCTAATCATAGCGTGTATTTAAATAGGAAAAGAATGCTGTTACTAGAGACTTCTCAGTCCACTTATAAGTATAATAAGATAAAATGGTTTCAAGTGAAAACCAGACCATTTCAATCTCCAGCTAAGCAAATCCAGGAGAAAATTAAGAAAACAATAAATATGTCTCTGAATTGCATTGCCTTTGTATAAGAAAGGGAAATGTGTCACTAGTAGTTTTCATCTCTTTTAACACTGTCGAGCAATTGAATTTATGAGAAGAGAGCTATTCAATGAAAACTTTAGAGACATTTTGTTGTGAAGCTGAGTGAAAATTCCAATGTCTTAATAGAATTCTAGAATGAAAGAGGTATCATGGATGGTTTACAAAAAAAAAAAAAAAGCAACAACAAAACAAATGAACAAGAAATTGGCTTGCCATACACAGGAAGACAAAATAAAATAAACAAAGCCCAAAGCAAAGAGGAAGAATTTGTTCCATTTCTAAATAGGAGCTTTTTCATACCTCAGGCATGAATATGAGAATGCAGTGTGATTTGTACTACTCCAAGTGTGACCGCAAATCTGTTCATCTTCCGGTCTTACACACTAAATTTGTGGTGCAAAGATTCACTTGTAGGAATCACTGAATGTTCAAGCTGAGTTCCATGAACAAATCCAGTATTTCTGTTTTTCTCCAACATACATGACAAGCTTCATGGATTTTTTTGCAAGTTTGTGGTTATTGTGCGGTTCAGTTAATGTTTCGTTTTGAATCCAGTTGCACAGGCCATGTCCTTCAATGCTGTCAATCACAGTGCTTATTCAATTAACCTGCCCTGTTGCTAATTCTTCATATTCAGTAACCACAGGATTACAATCTCTCAAGGAATTGCATTGTCGTAACCAGGATTTAAATTTCTCTTTAAAGTCAAAATAGTTATTTTTCCTCTTGATTGTAAAGCAAGCTTTCATACTGGGGATAAATGCAACATGAATGAGTCATTATTCTTCTGAAATGGAAAGATAAGCAACATCATAAAGAAATGAGGCATTAACATTAACTATTACATAAGACAGTGTCAAAACTTTATATTCATGGAAATAAAGACATTATTCAGTCTGTTAGAGGATGAAGGTGCGTTTTTTAATCCAATGAGGGCTGTGTGGTAATAATTTTTGAAAAGCAGACAATGTATATTCTCACATATGGAATAAAGAAATAGACTAATTAAATAGTTATATTAATTAGCCAATGGCAATCAGTGGATTCAGCTAACAGGTACATTAAATAAATTGATGGTGAGAGGAGCAGAAAAAGAAAACTAAGATAAAACCCTCGTGCATAAATAAGCTTCTATTCTTAAATATCAACCCTAGAGTTCCCTTTTTTTGTATTCTTCCAGGTTCCTTAGTTTGAAAACACGAAAAAGTGTGAAATCAGAATGATTGCACAATAAGAAACCATGCAAAACTCTCCTGGAAACAAACAGGTGGAATTAAAATGATGGATTTCAATCATATACAGAAAAGGTTTGAACAGCGCAGTCTCAAACAATTTTGTCTTAAGAGCTATTCTTTGCCAGCTACTCTTGTCTTCCTGGATATCAAAAACATTGGCTTAATGCCAAGGGCTGTTGCTACATTGCTAACAATATACAAATGGTTCACAGGCTGAAAGTGGGAAATAAAAAAAGAAAGAGAAAAAAAAGGAACTTCAAATCCGTTTCACAATAACATGAGAAAATAAGATACTTTATGTCTGGAATTTTGGAAAAGCCAGAATGTAACAAAAGTTTTCTTGTTGCAAGAATTTCTTCTGCTGCTTAATATTTAAGGCTTATATATTTAAAACAGATGAGTATCCATTTTTATATTTTCCAAATGTGAAAACCTGGAAATAATTAAGCCATTATTTTCACAGCATCTCATTTAAGCAAATAAATATTTTCTTTGTTACAGCTATGTGTAAAAAAGCATTACTTTTTTATCAAACTGTCAGCAATTATAGCCAGGTCAGGGGGAAGACGCTTGCCTTAGGCTAGCAGATGTCTGGGAAACTTACATAGCAAACCAAAATCCAAGAGAAAAAGAAACAGTAACTGCTGTCTTTGATGGAAAGTGCACAGATAGATACTGCATAGGAAGCTTTTATCTGTGACTCATAAACTCAATGGAAGACAACTACTTCTGATTGGCTTCTTAAGGGCTAAACATGTGTACTTTTGTATTTTCCACAAGGATAACTTACAGGAGTAACTATTGTTCCTGGTAAACTTTACTCCTAACAACTTCCATAATTATTCTGTAAATCATGAGACATATAAAAGGAGAACACATTATTTGAACTACATTAAACATGAACTGAAAGCAAATTTGAAGTTTGTACCTGATGAGATATTAGAGGCATTTTAAGTAAGTCCTTTTGGAAGTTACCGTAAAAAGATAAAGTAACAGTATGATTTTAAGGAATCACAGAATAGTTGAGGTTGGAACGCACCTTTGGAGATTATCTTGTCCAATCCCTCTGCTCAAGCAAGGCCACCTAGAACCAGTTGCCCAGGACCATGTCCATACAGCTTTTTAATACCGCCAATGGTGGGGACTCCACAACCTCCATGGGGAGCCTGTGCCAGTACTCAGTCACTCTCACAATAAAAAAGTGATTCCTGAAACTCATAGTGAACCTCCTGTGTTTCAGTTTGTGTTCATTGCCTCTTGTCCTGTTGCCTGTTGCCTTGCTCCATCTTCTTTGTGGCCTCCATCAGATTTTATACACGTTGATAAGATCCCTCCTGAGCCTTCTCTTCTCTAGGCTAAATAGACTCCTCTCTCAGCCTTTCCTCAAAGGAGAGATGCTCCAGTCCCATAATCATTTTTGTGTCACTCTGCTGGACTGTCTCCAGTAGCTCTGGGTCTCTCTTCCACTTGACAGAACTGAATAGAGGGGAAGGATCACCTCCCTTGACCTGCCAGCAGTGCTGTGTCTAATGCAGCCTGGGACACCATTAGACTTTTTTGCTGCAATGTACTGTTGCTGGCTTACCTTCCAACTTGGTGTTCACCAGGGCCCCCAGATCTTTTTCTGCCAGCCTGTTTACCAGTAGGGTGTTCCCCAGTATGCACAGGTGTCTGGGTTTTTTCCTCCCAAGGTGCAGGACTTTGCATGTCCCTTTGTTCAAATAGCACCCTGTCACTTTCCAGCCTGCTTGCAAAAACTGATTTCAAGTATGTTGGCAATGCTGTCTTTGGAAGGGTGTTGTTTGGGCCAAAGCTTATTGTCTGGAGATTGTCTATCATTTTCCTTGCTTCAGGTCTCTAGATATATTATTAAGATATGATTTTTTCATTGATTTCAACAGGATCAGAGTTACAGAGCATTTGAATCTTCTTGTGATCCCCAGGTAGACAGACTGTAAGCTGTAAGTTTGCTTCACGTGGTCTGAGCTGTCTCATTCTGACAGTGGTTTTGAAACCTCTTGCACTGGAAAAGAAAAATCCTTCTACTGATATGAAATAAATTGAGAAGTATTTGTCCATCTCCAAAAAGAAAGAAAAAAAGTCCAAATCTTGTTCATTTATGTCAGTCAAGTATGAATAATAACAAGGATGGAATTTATGACATTATCATCATATGACTAATACATAAATATGCAGCCTATGTTATAGTTAAACAGCTTTATTCATCCGAGATGTGGGTTATTTCCTCTGCAAATCATACAGTCTATTCTCAATACGGTTAATGGTAGTCTGGTAATTTGCCTAACGCTATATGGAACTTCCCAAAACATAGTAAAACCGATCCTTCAGTGTATGGTTGGTGCTTTCTGTGAAATACTGCAAAAGATTCAGCAGCATTCATTCTATTAATTTTTGAACACTGGCTTTGCTCGTTGCAGATTTTCAGTTTTCTGGAGGCAGCATTTTGATGCAAGAAGGAGTGTTTTTCAATTTTTTTTTTTTTGCATTTTCTTAATGAACTTGCAACCACTATCCTTATCATCCAGCTGTCTTCTGCTGGTGAATCCAAATTCATACAGATTATGAATCTATTCTGAATGATTTAAGTGTTTATTATATTGTTATGCATCATTCTACAAGTATCCAATGTAAAAAAATCTGAATACGGCAGAACTTCACTTTACATATTATCTACACCATCTTCATAAAAATCTGGAAATCATTGAGACACAGTAAGTATGGAACCCTGGGAAGCTACTTACATGGACTTTTAGGAGTCAAATTGCACTTAAATATTTATGAATGTATGTGCCCATTTACTCTTCTCAATTTCTGTGCTGATCAGCCTACACTGAATAATGTGTGTACCAGGATATCGCATATTCGGGTTTTATTGAGCTGTGGACCCATGAGGCTATGAAAGTATCTGGTGTGCTTCCAAACTCAGGAGGGTGGAAGATTCAGCTTTATCTATTTAGTCAGTGAGAAATCATTAGAATACTAAGGACTATTTGTTCAATCAGTACCCAGGGATTTTAAGCCTTTGGAATAGGTAACTAAACCCTGAAGGACAGCTTTGAAACTCTCATATACATGCAGACCTTGGTTTAAAAGATAGTGTGTCAAAATATAAAGGATTCAGTCAAATGTACTGGAAAATATCATGGGTGCTGAATTTTGAATATGGGCTTGCTAAAACTAATGCTATGGTCTTTGAGCAAGCACGACTTCCCAGAAGTGATTAATTTTCAACAGAATACACACTGACTCTATTGCCTCATGTTATGACAGGCTGTCAATAATATGAAAGAAAAATTAACAGATTTTGGAAAGCAAGAATATGGATTCTGTTTCGTAAGAACTACTTAACTGAATTTTCCCAGTCTTTTTGTTTTATAGTTAATAATTCTAAACTGTATAACATTAGTATAACAATTTTTAATCAAATTAGATAGACAACTTAAATTATACTATGGAAAACATATTAAGTTCTTCCTGAAATGCTCCATAATCTACTATCTGTATTTTGAAGACCAAATAATACAAAACCTATGCGATATACAAATAAATACATAAATAAATATAAATAAAATAATAAAGAAGAGAGAGAGAAATATAATCAAGTATCTTCTTTATTTTGATTGCTGCTTTCTTCTAAATGTTTCTTAAAAGAAACAAACAAACAAAAACAAAATAAAAACAGAAAATACTCCAGGGTAGTTCAGATTCACTGTGTTTTGTGAGAAACAAATTCTAAATGCCTGCAGTTAATTATCAGAACAGAAAGAAAGTAAAGCTAACTAGCCCATAGGTGAATCAATGTCATTAGTTCACTGCATTTTCAGTTTTGGCTGGATAAATTTGCTGATGTAGTCATGTAATATGATTCTCCAGAGTATGGTACTCATAGAGGAAAATTCCCAGGATTCAGCATCTAAATGGCAAGACAACATGTTTGTTGCTTAGAAAATTAACCATAACTATAGATTACAGAAAGTGAATGAGAACTTCTGCTGATAAAAGTAGACTCCATGAAAGCCTCCAGGACTGAAGTACTGAGCTACCCATTTGCTTGCTTCTCAGGGTAATATGTGAAAGAGTATCTTTCATTTTTTCCCTTAAAGAAGTGAAGAGTTTATTTTATTGTGTTTTTTATTAAATCCATTGTGTAGACTGAAAGAAAAAGACCACGTGGGGGGGGGAATATTAGTAAGAATATATTGAAAGAAAAAAGAAAGCATGTTTTTCATAAATTCATTTTTCTCTCATGCTGCTTGCTTTGTTAAATCTAAGGGTTCAGAAATCCTTAGATGCAAATCACTGTCAAGTATCACAGGTTTCATCAAGAATCCTAGTGAGCATGGGCATGCTAATTCCTGAACAGTAACTTCTATGAAAGAAAAAGGCTTTTGACAATGAATCATGGACTTCAAATTAAACTTTCCCATGACAATTAGAAGCCTTCATTTAATTTCTTCAGCCCTCTTTAAACTCAAAATTATCTTATGTAGTTACATGACAGTGAACTTTTAATCACATAAAAAAGGAAGGTATTGAACCTTTGATCATCTTAAGGGTTGTCTTCAGCTAATGTAAATTACCAGAGCCCTGTTGAAACCTACAAATTTAGGACAATTTATACAATCTGAGGAATTTAATTTGTAAATTTTTGGGATTAAGTCATGTACATTATTTATTAAAAAGTGTTGAATGTAGTTTCATTAATTAAAAAAAAAGGGAAGGAAAACAAAGTAGTTTTATTTTAGTTAAGTAAGTATTTACAGTGGACTATCTATAGAATTTAATTTAAATTGAGATTATTTCTTGCCTGTATGTGGGTTTAATTATAAAACAACAATTTTTACAGTTATTTATCTTATGAAATATGTAGAAGTTTGCATTTTGGCCATGGCATTTTTTTGGGGTATCATCTTCAAACCATGGCATGAGAGTGGTGTCAACTTTGTGGTACAGTCTTGTTAACATAATAACTTTTATATACTGAGGAATTTATGGAAAACATACATCTAAGGTACTAGAAAAATTTGCAATGACTACAAAGGACGTGGATTAAGTCCATGGAGTCATGAAGCATTGGGTGAAAATAACCAGACTTCATCACTGGAGGTCTGAAAGGATTCCCTAGTTTCCCTAGCCTGGCTGAAAGGAAGTTCAGACAAGTTTATTCACGCAGTAACCTAAAACAACAGTTTGTCCCATAGGAGGTAAAAATCACCTTCCCAACTGATTTCATGGGCAAGAGTATGGTTTTCAAAATCATTCGGAAGACTTTCATATTTTTAGCATCTCACAGTAGGCCAACTCTTCAAATAACCAAGATGCCATGTTCTTACACAATATGAACCGTGTTCTAAACAATAAAATCTTTAAAAGATCAAGGTTTTCTTACCAAAGTAGCCTTAGCATTAGGGTTAATCATGATATTTTTCACAATAAAGTGTTGCCCTTTTAATACTAGACAAAACATTTCAAACCTGTGTGAGTAATATTAACACATGATATTATCATTGTCATTAACTTATGTCTAGAAAATGGAAGACTTCTTAAGCAAGCCGATATATCCAATAAGTTTCTTAATTTTGAGTTCCTTGGTCTGGACATGTATCTCAAATTTTTCCCAATCCCATATTGAGGTGGAACAGATTCCTTCACAGGAGGTGATTGTCTTGCAGTCCAGTGAACAACCACAGAGCAAGCTTCACAGGGATCTAATCTGCCCGAGCAAGGACCCAAGAGCCTGGCATCAACTGCAGCAATCACCCACTGCTCAGTCCAGGTGTAGCTATATTTAAATAAAATGGAGAACTGTTGATGCAAAGAAGGAGAATAAGCGAGAGACAGAAAGAGAAAAAGAAAACAATTACTTTGGTTCTGTACCTTTCTTATCATTTAGGTAATTTTTTTAAATTATTTCTTGAAGATGTAGAGGGTACTAGGATTTTACAGACTAGTAGTCAACTGTTTCAAGGTAATGAAAATTAGTTTTCTTTAGTGAAAGAGAGTTAAATTGAATCACATTGTAGTTCAATTGCCATAGACTAAGAGTATGCACTGGGGCAGTCCCTTTCAGACAGTGATTGAACAGGTAGGAATTGAGCTCTTGCTTCAACAGTATTTCTGCAGATGTCATCCATAAAAAAAAAAAAACAAAACCTAAAAACCACCACCTTTTAAACTCAGCATCAACACAGAAGGCTTATTTTGAAAAATGTACTTTCATTACACTGTCAGGATCCTACCAATTTTGGTGGGAATTCTCCTTCACAGGTCCAATCTTTATCCAGCTTCTGTTGGATAAAATTCTATTAGCTCATGTCAGCCCTTTTTAAGTAGAAAACTAATTTCATTCTCCATGCCCAGGAAATAAGTATCATTCATTATGAGAGAAATACAGAGTATCTGAATGATTTAACTGTGTTTTGTCCCATCACTCTCTGGTGCACTGTGGAGACACTCAGGCATGCTCAGCTTTGTTTTGGTTTGGTGACTAACTGGATCTGGTTTTTCCCTTTTCCTCAAGTACAGAAACAGACTTCACACGGTGGAGGTTACTGAGCATACTAAGCAGGATAAACTATTACAATTTGTTCTGTGAAGCAGAGAACTCGGAAATCAAATGACGTCACAACTATCTTTGACATTTTTTACTTCACTCACATCCATGAATGGATCCAATAACTTTGCTCCCTTTTCTTTATGTTTGACTGATTTGAGAAAAGAGGAAACCACACTTTTGCTGTATTTGAGTATCTGAATTTTGAAGCTGCTATTCTTCAGTTAATTTTAAATCCATAACTCCCCAGTATCTCTTCTTAGCTGAGATAGGAAAAGGACAGATAGCATGTTTATGTGAAGCTTTATTGAACATTCCCTGAAAAAGGATCTAACCTAGCTCCCACTGAAATCAATCATTTCAATAGTCTTTGAATCAAACTCAGAGAAATTAGCTTCCTTTGTACTAGACAGCTTTAAATATGATTTCAGAATAAGCAGCTGGAAGTAAATGCATAATCCTTACAAATGGTGCTCTCAAAGGCAAAGCTTCCATTAACTTTAATGAGAGCAAATTTGAGTGTATCATAGAAAAGAAGAGGACATGTAATAAAATTAAACAGATGAAAATTTAATACAAATAGAAGGAGATACCTCCCAACCCAGAGTATAATCAACATTTGGATAAAACTTTCCACAGGAGGTCATCTGGGTGGCTAGATTTAACAAATGACTGGATAGCTTTACAAACATTATTAGAATTTGTTGCTATGCAAGCTTATACAATGATATGAGTAACCACATTTCAGGCTTCAAGGCTTAAGCTGATTGCTCATGAGGGTTAGAGAATAATCCATCTTCTCATTTCATATTACTCCAAATTTATTTAAATGCCTTCTGAAAGAGGACAATTGATTTCTTTCCAAATATGAGGTACTGGTCACTAAGTAATAGAAACAATATAAAAAGAAACAACACCTGTATTTCAGATGCTTTGTTTTGGTTTTTGATTGCATACATGCTAATTTAAAGATTGGGGTCTGGGAGCTTATTGCACTGATGAATGACTCCATCGCAATTCATATAGATTTCTTCTGTGGCTTGGAGACTTGCAGAATACCTTATTAGAGCTTTTCTTCATATCTGATAATTTTTTGTTTCCTGCAGTTATTGTTTTCTTTCTTCCATTTCAGAAGCCAGATAGTGAAATAGATATTTTTATTCTTTAAGAAAGACACGTTTTACCAGAAAAATAATGTGTAAACATTTGTAAGTGTTCTCAACACTGATGAAAAAACCCACTTGTCTCAAGTTTTTCTATCTTCCTTATCAATCTATGATCAGGATATGGTCTATTAAAATGCTGCATCTCACTGAATAGTGTGATTGGATTTTTCCACAGGCAGTGTTGTGCAGTACAATGTATATTCACTGTTCTAAGACTATTCATGCAAGAAGGATTTTTTTTTTATTTCAGTATTGTAACACAAACATTGTGCAATGAGTTTCATAGAATCATAGATTCATAGGGTTGGAAGGGACCTCTGGAGATCATCTAGTCCAACCCCCCTGCCAGAGCAGGGACACCTTAGAACAGGTGACGCTCAAACCCATCCAGGCAGGTTTTGAATGTCTCCAGAGACGGAGACTCCACCACCTCCCTGGGCAGCCTGTTCCAGTGCTCTGCCACCGTTAAGGTAAAGAAGTTCCTTCTTATGTTTAGGTCGAACTTCCTGTGCTCAAGTTTGTGCCCATTACCTTATCCCTCTGCTGTATATATATTTTTGCAGCTTGGCTAGACTTTCACTTTTCATATTTCATTGTAAATACCAGTGGAAACTTCTTTCTTCAGAATGCCGTATATTGTGAGGAGGGCAGGGAACGGAAGAGTTTTTGCATTGGCTTCAAAATGTAAAAATTTCAATGTGGTTCCAAAGTTACTTTTTGGCTATATTCTCCCACTTGGAGGCATTATGAATAACCCATTCCACCATCTCATCAGTGAAGATCATGGCCTTCAGATGGAGTATTAGAGACGATCCAAAAGAGACAAGGTTAACTCAGCAATTAAGATAAATATGGTGGGAAAATCTATAATGTGACATTGTTCTGGAAAGCAATCAGCTTAAGCTGTTTCCATTCTTTCTGTAAAGTTTTTTGGTGTATCGTATCTTCTCTCATCTAGAAACATTAGATTGAATTACAGTCATAAAAATAAAAACTATGCTGCAATACCTGCTATTGAGATTTCTTCAAACCCCAGGTGCAACTTTTGTTGTAAGTTTTTGCCATATCCTGACAGCATACTGTATTGCATAACCAAGACAAGAAGTGTCAGGAATTAATGTTGAGGCAAGTATAGGTGAAATAAACTGTACAATGATAGGATACAAAATGGGATGGTCCAGATGTTCTTATGCTGAGAACAGTATAATATAGGACTTCAGTGCAGTAGTTCCCTTAAACCGCAGCCAGACTTTTCCCTCTCAAAATGCTCATTTGAAATCTGTATCTAAAGGATACATATCCTGTTCAGATTTTATAGCTTGATATTGATGCTCCTTTAGACATAACAATTTCAGAACATACAGTTTCAAAAACCTTGCTAGCTTATTTTTCATGTTTAAATATGTGCATGCAATGTTTTCATACAATTACTTGCTGCAACAATTTAGAACAACACAGTGAGATTTTCAGTTATGTAATTTTTTTTTAAAAAAAGTGTGTTTAAGATTTGGAAGCTACCTGAACATCTCAGCCAGAAAGACAAGGTTTCATGTTTATAAAAGACACTAGAAGAGTAATGCCAAACATCCACAACTGCTCAATTCTTTATTTTTACATGTTACCAGCTGAATCAAATAAATCCTTAGAGCTGAAAAAAAGGGGTTTCAGCATACATCTGAAACTTCTATAAAGGAAGTACCAATTCATCTTAATAGGAGTTGGACTTGGTGCACCACAGCACAATTAAGAAGTTTAACTACATCAAAATCTTCTATAGATGTAGGTAAAAACATCACCAGTGAAGGACGAGGATCATAGATTTAATTACTTTTATATGGACATTTTTGCAGAGAAAAAGAAATTGGTGCCAAAGTTTTGTCAAAAGTTTACTTCAGCTGCAAAGCCAAGTGAAAGTTCCCCACCTCTTTCCTACACTTTGGCTCTTCATTCTTATTCTGGACTGTGGTTTGCCATCACTTTCACACCACTATAACAGTCCATGGATCTTGAGTTGAAATAGAATAATCCTACTAAACTAATCCTACTGACCCTTTTTGGAGATTTATTGAGAGGGGGTTTTTTGAGATTTATTTTTAACCTGAGTCAGCTCTGTGTCTGGTTTATATTTACAACAGATATGTAGGGCCATTGAATACTAGCACAGACAGCATAGAAAAGCTGAGAAAAGATCTTATTTCACTGTCAGAAATCACTGTATTTTTGAAGACCCAGATATCTTGTTCTGTTCCTATTGATTTTAGCAGAAGTAAACATGGGGTCCATATTAAAAACAGATTGACAATGGGACATGGACAGCTGGAAGAATTCATAACCTTGAGAATGACAAGGAACTTAGCTATGTAGTAAATGGAGTCACTCAGAATGGATGGAATATATTAGTGCCAACATACCGGGCAAACATCTCGAGGAAACTAATAAAAAATCCTGGGAGAGGAACAAGAAAGATATCTATACCTAATTTGAAGCTTCCATCCATCTAGCATAGAAACTCCTAAATCCTTTTTAGTTAGGCTCCTGAGCTCTTTCTTTTAAAAACTGAACAAGGAGCTCTTTCTCTTAACAGGGAACTTTTGTATGGAAATTTTATAATTTTTATTATTATTATTTTGGGATCTTCATATTATTATTTGTATTCTTTGTATGGTGTTGGTTAAACAAAGGTGACCAGTGGTACACAAGCAAATATTGCTAAAGCAATCAATGAAACACAGCAAGAACATAGAAAAATGGGCCAAATCTTAAGCTGATATAAACCTTAATGGCTGTATTGACCAGTTTTGGTTGTCCCTCAAGATATTTCAGTATATAGTAATAGTAAACAGAACATTGGGCCACATGCCAAAAAACAAGGGGAAGATTAAATATAGGGTTTGCCTGCATTTGAAACACATAGAATTTCCAGGGAAGTTATTTTTTAGATCCAGATTTTATTTGTGAGTTCATAAGCATGCTCTGACACCATGCAAACATGTATATGTCCATATTTATAGAAAATCATTTAATATTTATTTTACAAGCATATTTCATATATGCTTTTTAGTGTGAAAAGAGGTAATCTTTCCTGTTACAACAGTTCTGTTTTGGTGCTAGTCACTGACTCTGAAGATCATTCAAAGACAAAAATTTTCTTACAGGCCAAAAGTCTAAAGCATGAACTACATCTCCACAACTAGGAACATACTAAAACCTTAAAAAAAGAGGATTTTCCAACAAATAATGAAACAAGTACATAAAAACGTTATCATGATATGGAACATTTTTATCCATGTGCAATATGCTAAGTTAGATAAAGCAAGGACATTTGCCCAAACTTACTCATATTAACAGAAGCCTAAGGTATGCACTGAATCCAATTAACTGTGCATGATATCTTGGATTTTGTCAGGAAGGATAGCCTTCTTAATCCCTTCTGGTGTTTTCTTGTAAGTGTTCCTTTGGATATATGCATGTGCATGTAGTCTCATGTAGACCTCAGTAAATGATGAAACCTACAGATTATACTGGAAAATACTAGTTGACGATAGTGAAAGTTGCAATTTGCTTTTACTTCCATATATTAGACAGAGTCTGATATATTTTTTTCAGACAACACATCCAATAGATTCACTGAGAGATACCAGAAAAAATACATACTGTGGCATGCCTTATGTCTTCATTTTGCATTAGAGTGCTGTAAGGTCTTTCACAGAGTTCTTCAAATAATGTATTTAACTTTAATATGAAAAGAAAAATGAAAATAACTACGGAGAGACCTCTGTCCTTTTCTAAAATCAACTTATCTGCATTTCTGTGAACAGTGTTCTATTTCTGCCTTCACAGTACCTGATAGTTTAACAGCTATCAAGTCTGGAATACATTTGAGGTTACAAAGACAATAATGAGATTCTTTATCAGATGGTTTTTGAAGATGATCTTGCAGTAGACAAAGTAATAAACTCTTTGTATTACTGCTTAGATACAGCAAAAACATATTTTTCCATCATTACCTCTACTAAATCTAGTTTCCAAAGAGATGGAATTAAATGTTCTGTTATATTTTTCACACTTTTGGAGACCTTGTCTGTCTGATAGTGCCTTAATAAGGTTATTAAAAGACAATAATCATCTCCCAGTGTAAATTATCCTCAAATGTGCTGTTAGCTAATGACTAATGTTAGTAGTCTTCAGTTATACCTTTCCTGTAACTTTTTGTTTCACTCAGACATGAGATTTCACTGTGGACTGTTGCAACTAAAATGTGTTACCCATGCAGAAAAATGTTCTGTTTATCTTACACAACAGCAGGAAATCCCCGTTCAATTTTCTTTCCAAATTTCTGAAAGTGATTTGAAAGACCTGTAACAAAGAATTCCTTGGGGTTCTTCAAACTAAAAGGCTCATTCTTGCTATATTTCCATATTAATTGCTTTAGCTATTACAAATAGCAGTTCTAATTGGCTTTTGAAGGCTTTTTGAACTTCAGTAATTAAGTCCATAAGGTACTCTTAAAATTGCTGGCTCTAACCTGCTGTCATCTCCTTGTCTGCCCACACATTGTGTAATTCATGCAGTCTTTCTATGCAGTCCATCCCTTCATTTACAGTTCACTATTTGGAATGTGTATGTCTTTCTTGGACAAACCGATATGTACAGGCTTACTACCGAAAGAAAATCCAGGGACGATTTGAACCTGGCAGTAAATTAATAATCTATTAAATCTGTACAAAAGAGGATAAAAAAAAATTGAAACATTCCCATTTTGAAACAACTGTCTCTCATCTCCTTTTACTTCCATAGCTGAATGATTGACCCTTTTCTGTTTCTTACTGAGATAGTTTTGATGATACTGTGGATAAAGTTTGCCCTGAAGCCTCAACCTGTGCAAATCTCACTTGTGAGAAGTTCTCATGGCTAATAGAAAAACAAAAATGGCTTTCCCAAGAAATTCACTATCCTATTGAATCAGTTCAATCAGATTTATGCTAGGATGATGCATTTGTTCTTGTCTGATCCTGGAAGCTAAGCAACTCTGGAAACCACTTGGAAATCTCCTTATATATAAATATAAAAGTAAACTAAGGTATTACAGTTAGTGAACACCAAGATGCATGAACAAGGCTGTGTAAGACTTTATTTTTTCCACTGCTGTCACGAACTTGAGACATCAGTAAGAAGTGGTGAAGGACTGAGCTACAATTTTTCATGAAAACCACACAAACAGCATTCTTTTGGTGTCAGGTTCAGCAGATTCCTTACGCAGCAAAACTTTTTATCAGTGATTGAGACTATAGATATACGAAGCATGATTCAGTAACCTAAACATAGGTTAGGTTACTAACCTTAGACATCTGTCTAAGATGTTCCTGGGTCTCTGACATCTGGCAAATGTGGCTGGAAAATACAAATCAAGATTTAACATGCTCCCACACTTAGGTATAGTATCACTGCAGAAAATAAGGTAACACTAAGCACCTATTTTTGGAAAGCTGAATCCCGTGGTGAAATTCAACTCCTGATGAAGACACTTAAAACTCTGTGGTTATGGGAGAGTATCTATTAAGAGGTACTTGAGTGTCCAAACTCTTAATAGAGACAATAGAAAGCTAATAAGTTATTAGAAACTTCATAGCTGCTCAGATGTGTAGCTTTTCAAGTTGTTACTGGCATTGACTGATTATTTCAGTCAGCTGCCCACAACATACTTAAATTTGAGATGATGTCCCTTTCAAAGAGCACAGGTTTCTTGTAGAGCATTTGTCCTACCTAGCAGCTCCATGCAGATATCTCAAATATTTCAGGGCATCCCAGATGAAACGAGAAATATATGTGGAGATATAATGCATATGGGCATCTAATTTAAGATACTTAATATGTAACTGATTCCCATCTTGAAATTCTGGATTTTGGTGAAGTCCTACCTCAGATTATTTTATATAAAATATATAAAACTCTGAAGTTTCAATTAAAATTGATATTACAATTATATATTTACCTATGATTCTTGAAACAAGCTTAAAATAAGAATAAATATGCCACAGACTATGAAATTAAAAAAGATAAAATTTGCACATCTCTTACTGACAATTACACAGTGGTGTATCACTTTTAAAGCAATATCCTTTAACAGATGACAGAATCACAGAATCACATACTGGTAGGAGTTGGAAGGGACCTTTGTAGATCATCTACTCTAACCCCCCCACCAAAGAATGTTCACCTAGAGAACACTGCACAGGAATGCATCCAGGCGGGTTTTGACTATGTCCAGAGAAGGAGACTCCACCACCTGTCTGGGCATCCTGTTCCAGTGCTCTGTCACTCTCAATAAGTTTTTCCTCATGTTCAGATGGAACTTCCTATGCTCCAGTTTGTGCCCATTTGTCCTGTGCACTGAGAAGAGGCTGGACCCATCTTCTTGACACCTGCCCTTTAGATATTTAAAAGCATTGTTGAGATCCCCTCTCAGTCCTCTCTTCTCCAGGCTAAACAGACACAGGTTTCTCAGCCTTTTATCATAGGAGAGATGCTCCTGTCTCCTGATCATCTTTGTAGCCCTCCGTTGGACTCTGTCCGGTAGCTTCCTGTCCTTCTTGAACCGGGGAGCCCAGAACTGGACACAGTACTCCAGAGGTGGCCTTGGTCTTTTTAATGCCACCCAGGAGACCAATGGCCTCCTTGGCCACAACAGCGCATTGCTGACTCATGGTCAGCTTGTTTTCCACCTGGACTCCCAGGTCCCTCTCTGCAGAGCTGCTTTCCAGCAGGTAAACCTTTAACCTGTACTGATGCATGGGGTTATTCTTCCCTAGGTGCAGGACCCTACACTCGTCTTTGTTGAACTTCATTAATTTCCTCTCCACCCAATTCTCTGGCCTGTCCAGGTCTTCCTGAATCAGCACAACCTTCTGGTGCGTCAGCCACTCCTCATAGTTTTTTATCATCAGCAGGCTTGCTGAAGGTATGCTCTGTTGCCTCATCCAAGCCATTGATGAATATGTCTGACAAGAATGGAGCCAGTAATGGCCCCTGGGGAACACCACTAGCTACAGGCCTCCAACTAGACTCTGTGCCACTGGTCACAACCCTCTCAATCCACCTCACTGTCCACTCATCTAACCCACACTTCCTAAGCTTACATATGAGGATGTTATGGGAGACAGTGTCAAAAGCTAAAGTCAAGGTAGACAACATACACTGCTCTTTCCTCATAGAGAAGCAATCAAAACAGCACAGTCAAGTTTGTAAAAAGTCCAGTGAAAATGGCTTCTACAAATTATATCTGTAATTATAGTTGTAGCTTGTGGAGGACATGACTTAGTAGCAAGTTTAAACTAACCTTATTTGCATTGTTGATACAGCCTGTGTTCATTTTGTCAAGGAATAGTAATAGTTAAACAGAAGACAAAAACTAGGCCACAGTCCCAGTATGTCAATTATGAGATACTGAAAGAAATTAGCAAAGTAAAGAATGACTTCTACAGAGAAGATGAAAGTCCAAGGTTGCTCCGCCACATTCATGTTTACACAGGAACACTCAGGCTTCTCTAGCTGCCTCCAAGCAGCCTGGAGAAACCCCCAGACACTCCTGGATGCCATATAGCTGGGTTAACCAAACTACTACGTCTTTTTGAAAGTCATGCCTAAGGGGCTCCTAAATGCAAATCCAGCCAGGTCAGAAAGCATAGACAGGAACTGGACACCCACACTCACATTGTGAGGAGGCTTCCTGAATCCATAGATCTATGCTTCAGTTAATATTTATTTCACTTCCTGAGGGTTATTGTGTATGTGCCTAAAGACACATTTTTAGGCTCCTTACCTTTCAGCATAAACTGTAATACAGTTTATCAATTTATTTGTAAGTTTATATTCCTCACTTTCATTCAGTTAGAGGGAAAGATCCAACAAAATCTATAAGTCTAGAGTAATTCTATGGACATAATTAGAAATCTGCTGGAAATTAACTGAAAAATTCATCAAGATGAGATTCAGACAACAGTTTTTCCCATTTTCTCATGAAGGCTTATTAAATTGTTTGATTCAAATGTCCTATTCTCAAATGAAGAAAAAAAAGGAAATAGAATATAAGATTCATTCTGTCTGTAGTAGATGCCTAAATATAAATCAAATGGAATTTACTCTAATTTCCTTTCATATTTTTATAGCATTTCTTGTATTAATAGAACTCATTTTCCAGAAAGTGGTTAAGCTTTATAGTGTTTAACCTTATAATTCCCATGTACTCAGTTAAAAAAAAATCACCTACAAAGTAATATGTTTAGGCTTGAGGAGAAATCTACACTGAAATACCTATAAAAGTTATCAAAACTATGATACTTCAAATATTTTTGTGCATGTTTATTTCATACATGTACACTCCTTTTCAATGCTATACAAACGTGTTCTGGATGAATAGATATAGACATGTGAATGAATAATAGTAGAAAAACAAGAATGTGTACCAGAATAACACCTAATGCAAATTAAATTGCAGCTGGCTAAATAAATTCTTGAAAAATGGGTTTTCTGTTTAAAATATTTCCATATAAAAATATAGTTATGTCAAAGAAGGTACCCTCTGGAAGTCTGTAAATTGAAGACAACATTTTGAACTGAACAAAATCTAAAGCCTTCAGCCATAATTTAAACAGAAGAGGAGAGAAAAAAACCACCAGAAACTGAATGGGATTTCAGACTGTTGAGAAGTCCATTTACATGCAAAATATTGTAAAAGAAATCTTTGTCATTTCTTCTTTTCCTACACTTATGTTTTTAAGGAAAGGTAGAGCAGCAGTCTTGCTCCCTGACACTGTGGCTGCATCCTGCTGTTCTAGGCTGGTAAAGTGGCTGTACTCCCTAGTTTAGCTAGATAACCCATAAAAGGATGAGCAAAACAGGACCTCACTGTTCTATACACCACATTCAATGGTCAGTAAGAAGGTGTTTTGACACTCACCAGTTTTACCAGCTTACTTTAACATGGTTTGGGTCATTTGAACAAAACAAAGACTGTGATCTCCAGTTTCAGATGTTTTTGACAAAGAAGTTGTCCTGCTGTCTTGAAGGTAATTGCATTCCTGAGTCCCTGAAAGGTAGTCTGAGGGATAAGACTTGAGTTTTGAAGCCCTGACTTCACTAACTCATGACAAAATATCCACTGGTTTTAGCAGTGACAGGCTACCACTCCAGAAATCGAGCATCATTATTAACACCTTTGTACAACAGAGCGTTTAAAATTATGTCGATCTCTACACATGAAAGCAGATACCTTTCATTCAAGACTCAAAAGCTAAGGCAAATAAAAGGCAAATAAATAAGCTTGTGGGTTTCTTTACCCTCCCTACTTCCTGGTATAAGACATAGCTCTGAATGAAGACCTTATGTTTTAAACCTAATTTGCAAACCAGACTCAGTAGCCTGAGAATGCATTTACAAAGGGTGGCAACTAAACAGTCAACAAAAATGACATAGAAATATAGCAAAGAGGATAAATCTTAAAAAAATATTAAGACTGTTTCTTGCTCCATTAACAGAATTGGGCATCCAAATTCATGCCAAAAGAAAACACTCCCCACATGAAGATTTACAGATCTGAAACTTAATTTTCTAAAAATTAAAAAAAAAAATAAAATAANTCACTCTCTGAAAAACCAACAGTCAGCTCTGACACAAACTTCTGTCTGACAAATGACCTCTCCAATGTGTATTGAAGTTCATCAAACTAGGGATACTTTGGGTCATATGCTTTACGTGTGGTCCACGTGCATACACATACATAGCTACAGATATACACAATATTAATTTAAACTGAGCAGGCAATGGTTTTGAGATGCCAATATGAGAGTTCACTCTTTGTGTAGTATATTTGTAATAAGATAACTTACTCAGAAAACTCCAAAAAGACTGCTATCTCGTTATAATACAGAAGGCATTTAACTTTACTGACAGGCCACCTGTACAATACAGGCACTCATCCTACAGCAAATGAACTATTATTGCTGATGATAGAGCACAAGCAGTGCAGATGATCTGGGATCATGGAATGGCCACAGGTCAATGAGCACAATCAAAATTACTTCTTCTACTTCTGCTGCCATGCCCTGGCATTCAAAAAAACCTTTACGAAATGGCTGAATTCCTAGTGAGGAAGGAAAATGAGAGTTGTCAGGCAACGTGTCCAAGCAGAAAAAGAAAATGTCCAAGAAAATCAAGACACAGGGTTGGCATTTGTTGCTAGTACATTTTGGAAATGTAGTCATTTTCTAATTCCTATCCATTTAGATCCAAAAATTTATGTATAATAGCATAATGTATGAAACTATCCTGAAGTAATATCTAATACATACATTCTTAAGAATTATTACTGGTTTGCAGTGTAGTTATGGTGACTGTATAATGCCAACTGAGACAGAACATGTTCTCTCTGTTAACTTGAGATTTAGCTCGTTCTTTGCTTCTAACAAAAGCCAAATCAAATATATTATAAAAGGGACTGGAAAATATGTATTTAAAAAAATGGAGAGGAAGGATTTTTCACACAGGCACAGAATTCTCCTCAATATAATACTTTTGGAGCTGGTCAGCAGCTGCAGTGCTTAGAGGCAGGCATGGCAAATGGTGTTTTCCTGCAAAAAACAGCTAGATACACAGACATTAATCAATCTATCTACCTAAGTACCTACCTACCTATGTACCTACCTACCTACCTACCTACCAACCAAAAAGAATCCTACAAACCAAAAAGAAAGCACAACTGAAGTTCTTTCTGACAAACTTATGTTCCCTGACTAATTGCTTCTGGATCCAAAACTTCTGAAGAAGATCTTTGAGACCTGGGTCTTTATGAGGTATAAACAAAATATTACAGAAGGGTATCTCCTCTCTTTTTAGCTCATTGTCATCCATTTCTTTAGTTTAGAGCACGTTTTAAAAACGGCATTCCTAATTTCTCTTCTCTCCCTTCTCTGAGAGAATTCAGACCTTTCATTTCATTTTACCTGACTCCAATAGGAAAAATAAAGCAAGTTTAAGTTGTTTTTCTTTGTATGTTTTTTCTAAAAATATATAATGTAAAATACTCAGGCAAATCCATGAGGAAACTGCAGAATTTTCTTGATGTTCCATAACTGTTAAGCTAGGGAGTTTGGACTCAAATCTTTTGCCCTAGATATTTGTCTAATGCCACTTGAGATAACCTCGGATATCTGACATAGTTTTCAACTGCCTCCCACAAAGGCATTTGTCACCCATATATCCACAGTCATATCTATCTAGATAGTTTTCTGTGTTTCAGATACATGCTTTTCAGATTGCCTATTTTCTCTCCCTGGGCTAAAATTGGAACCTGGAAACTAACTCAAAGATCTGCCTACATCTTTGAGACATTTAACATGAGATTAGATAACTCTCAGGATAAAAAAAAAGAAAAAATACGTTAAAAAAAAAAAAAAAAGACATAAAAGGTGAGTTTGGAAAAAAAGAGGAATTAGGTTCCACAGAAATCAAAAGTATTTAGGATTCTAAAAAGTTGTCAACGTATCATCAATATGAATGATATACCAGAAGAAAAGAATAAGCAGACATACCTTATAATCCTGATTAGCTTTGTATTTCTTACAAGCATCTTATCAAGCTGTGTTAATTATAGTGGTTTTAGGTGTTACTATCATTAACAAACCTTTATCCTGATGCCAGAGGTAATGGTCATAAAACAAATGGATAAATCAAGTATTCAGCAGCTTTCTGACCGCCTTAACTCACAGCCCAGCATAATAAAGCAAAATGCCATCCATTTTACCTTGAAATAATACATCAGTCTGCAAGCGGTTAGAACCAGAGATAGTCACACGTATCCTTCTCTTATCCCTGTTGCAGGAAGATAACCTCTGAATAAAACACAGAGGGCTGCACAAGGAAATAACCTCTTCAGTCAATAGATCATGGCAGCCCCCACCTTAAGACAATTTCATGTTGCCCTGAGTATTTTGCTTCTTAGAACTGAAATATATTAATGGGATTGGGTTTATTGGTTCACCTCAAAGGGCAGTCTAATTTTGGTAAAACAGTTCCAGTGTTTTCAATGCTTCCTGGAACATTCATATTTCTTCAACATTCAACATATTGAGGTTCCAGGATTCAGAACACTTCCTCCTTACCCCTCGAAAACAACCAAGTAAAGAAGAAAAGTTGGCTAAATGTTTCACTATATGACTAATACTTATTTTTTTTACCAAAGAGATATAGAATATCTTACATTTTAAGATACAATCAAGCTTATGTTAAGTAGACTAAACCATGCAGAGAATTTAAAAATTTATCGGTGAAGCATCTTTTAGAGAACACTTTTCCATGAAATGGAAATTTGTGACATTGTCAGAGTAATTGGTTACAGGCAGTTGTCAAAATCTGTCGTCTTTTTCTAAATAAAATTCTAATTCTCTTCAAAGAATTACAACAGAAGTGCAATCTATCTTTTTTGTTGTTTGTTTTGTTCTAATACTTACCATTACAAGGCTGTTTGTCTTGGAACTTGAAATAAAGGACCATTAATTTTGCCCATGCTAATATTATGATAAAGTAAAAGAATTTGTGGCAGTCAGCCACAAAGCCTCTCTTATATACTGTTGCAAGCAGCAAAATGTTCTGGTGTGGAAAAAACATGCATCAAAAAATGGCTCAATCAAGCACTACAAGAGAAGAAAGAGATGCTATCTGAATCTCCAAAACTTTTCTTCCAGTGCTGGAAGAAAACATAAACATATGCTTCCAGTAAGCATAACTCATTGCATCTAAATTTTGCAGAACAGCTTTTTCAAAACATATCCATTGGGGTTTTTTTATATATAGCCTATAATTTGATTTCTGCTATATGTTCAACTTTTTTTGCTGTTAGATGCGGGAATTTCTAAAAGCCATATTCAAAGTTGTCCAGGAAAATTAATTTGAGATATGCTGTAGATTCATAAAGAAGAAATTGTTTCTACTGTTACACTGGGAATATTACCTATTATTCCAATTATATTAACTTGAATGATATCTCAGGATATTGAAAATATATTCAAAATTCAGTTTGAATCTGTGATACAACTCCACTTTACTAATATGAAAATATGTGGTTGTGATTTAGAAAGGATATAAACCACTGTGATTGCTCTGAACTATGGGGAGAGAGTTTTCTGAAGGTTTGTAGAAGGATAATTTTGTTTATTTTTCTGTTAAGGTTCGGATTGGGTTTTATGTATTTACATATGTTTATATTATATATTTATTACATATTAAAATATTAAACTGTGATATGAAATGGAAAAAAGGAGAATTAAATATTGACGTTAAAAACTGCTTAAGGGATTTGGAGACAGATTTTTAAAGGCCCTTAGGTACCAAGGACAAAGGCAATAAGAAATTTCAGTTTAGGCATTTTAAAAAAAAAAATTCCATGAAGCACTNAAAAAAAAAAATTCCATGAAGTGAGTGATTACTTTGAAATCTCCTTATATTTGCAAATCTCTTTATTATAATTCTGTGAAATTGTAAAATGCACAGGAAGAATTCAATAATCATGGAAACTGCATGTGTACACGCCCTTAAGATCTGTGAAAATTGGAGCTTTAAACTTTACTTTATAGCAGAGTATCATTAGGATGGCTATATGCAAACAATTTAAAGTAAATAATCTTCAATTTGAAATAGTTTTTAAAGTCCTCTTTTAACACAGTTATGGTACATGACAGAATTTCAATAACTGGTTAACCTTTGGGAAGACGGATGTGAAAGAAACAAAAAAATTAGAATTTAAATGTTGCTTTTGTCCCCTGTAAGAAATTAAATATTATTTCACATATTTTTAAAATAATTAGCTTTGACATCTTTAGGCTTTCATAAAGTGAATAAATCCATTCCTTTGCTTTTACAATTTTCAGCAATTTCCATCTAGTTCAATATTCTGCAAATAACATGGTAATGGGTTACTCAAATGTTATTATATACACACATTCATAGCTGAGATGAACACCTTTCAGCAGTGTTACATGAGTTCATTTATCACCAGCCTGAGAGTAGCAAACTTGTGATATGTCTTTATACTGACATTTTTTAAAAAAATGAAGCGTGATGCTGAGGTACACTTAAATTCATCATTATTTTAACATATTTCAGTGAGAGTACAACTGACCACAATCCATTTGCTGGCTAAAACCAGCAAAGACCAGGAGATATTTGACAATTCACTGTCCTGGAGGCCCTTCCGCTCACTTGGATCATAGTTTCTTTTTCCATGGATAATATTACATTTCCTCATGTGGGAGATTCTTTAATAAGTAAAACTTCCATATGATGGAAGGATGTTTCTGAGTAATGTAATGATCTGGAGCACTTAGCAGCTACAAAGCCCCAAAGCTCAAAATGACCTGCTGTTATATCAGTCTTAGAATCTTCATTTTTTCTTGCACCTCAAGGTTAAGGAGAGTTGAAGCCTGTGGGTCTCCACAAATACTCTTTTGACTTTTAGAAACATTCATAGAATGCCTACATGTGTTACCTCACCTGTGGACCCTGATGCTGTCTCATCAGTCCTGCTACAGCAATTTAACCACCGTATCTACAGTGCTGCTTCTAAGAACTGCTGGCATCGTAGGGGCATTTGAAACACAAGGCAGTGTGCCAAACCTGCTGTACGCGGTGCAAGCTTTTTCTAGCATAAGCAAGGAATCTGTGAAGAAGCAGCAATAAGCTGCCACGTATGCGTGAAGCAAGGGAGAGCATCTTTTGAAGGAAAGCTTAAAAATCTAAATTGTATAAATCTAAACTGCCTTGTAGCATGTTTCAGCTGTTTTCAGCAGAATTCTTAAAGGGAGAATACCCTAGGTCTTCACAGCACAATAACTATTTGCTGGATGCAGAAAACATACTAAAACATAAGAAGAAATAAAAAAGGAAAGCTTTATGAATAATTTTAAGGAAAAAGAAACCTCCTTCAATGATCGATTTTCTCCAAATAAACTCTTTCTAAAATATTTGTTTGCTATGTAGATTTAGCTTAGAGGTCGCAACATTACTTTCACATCTCTTCAGTTAAAAATACAGTTTTCTTCTTAATCTTACCGGTTTTCTTTCTTAATTAGTATCATCAGTTTTATGGCATGTCAAGTGTGCTTAAGCCTTCAAACATTTCTAGCGCTTTCTGTTTAGTGCTGTAGGTGTAGGTCAGTGCAATCCCACCAGTGATTCATTACACAATTCCATCTGTCTCATTACTCAGATTCAAAGGGAGATTAAAAAAAAGAGGGCACATAAAATCCAGACATCAAGTGTGCATTTCCACAGACTGAAGCTAGCAGCTAGCAGCACACACACAGAGGAAAAAAAGAAAAAGGAAAAAAAAAAAAAGAGGGTGTGCCCAGTTGTCCCCAGTCCAGTTGTCCCTAGTTCTTCCAGTTCTCTCATACTGTAGCACCTGTTGTCATAACAGCACAGTCAATGATGGAAGTCCAAAAACTGTCGACTGGCACCTGCTGCTGAAAAGACCATTCTGTTCTTGCCAGTCAAGATCAGCAGCTTTTTAACCACTTGTTTTAATAAGCAACTAATTCACAGTTGTTGATTATCTGAGATGTCTGACACACATTTGTACCATTCTTAAATATTCATTTCCTTATTCTCTAGGTCACCATTTATTTTACATAAATATGCCAGAAACTTGAAATGCCTGTCTCATTATTCAGCCTGTCTTCCCATTTTAATCAAGGTGGAATCTGTACTTGACATAAAGGTATAGAAATCTTTACCTTAAAAAAATGTATAACTGAACCAAAAATGTAAAGTGACATATTTATACCTGATGCAGACAAAATTGCTTTTGTTCCTAGGAAAAAAAAAAAAAAAGCAACTTTTGCATATCAAGTAGAGGCGTTCCTTCCTTTAACACCAAAAACTTTTCAATTTAATTCTCACATCTTTAATGAAGAAAAACAGAAAACAAATATATGGAAAGTAAGTGCCAAAGGCAACTTTCTTAAATTTTGATGTAGGCATCAGGCAGAAAAGTTGACACAGTTTCAGCCCATTTCAGGTACCGTGATTATTTTGACTATCTATTACTTTTAGATTTCAAGTCCAACTGTGATTCTCCTAGCTGTAGTTGAGAATAGACTCTACAAGAATAAACTGACCAACACACACAAGTTTTTTTCTCTGTAAGAAATATTTAAGAGTTCATACACACTACAGCAGTGCCAACAGGAAGTACAGAGAACAGGTGAAGACAATCCATCCCTGAGTTATCCTAGTACATAGGAAAACTTTTGTTGAGTACTTTCGCCAGATTCGGTATTTCCTAGCAGAAGTGGTATGAATTCACATGTCCCAAACATAAAGTTCTGTAATGGCACAACAAGTACTTAAAAGGGGAGGCATGACATAGTTTCTTCATTGTCTTCATGAGATCTTTCCAGGTGGCTTCAGAGAGGACCAATACATGCTATCCCATACATACGCATGTTCTGAGTCTTAGTGATTTGCTATATTTTGTCCTCTGTTCCTGTGGGTATACACAGGAGTGTAAAATATGTATCCATACATGACTTTCCTTTTTTTGAAGGTAATTATAAACGGAATGTTCCCTCTATACGCATAGAAGGCATGCTGTCCAGAGCATGTGCACTTTTCAGAATAGAACAGATATTTTAATGTTAGTCCACTAGTATCTCAACTAAGTCCTCGTAAAATTAAGAGGATGAGATTGCGAAATGTTGGTTGTTGGTAAAATCAAGTGTGGCTGAATCTGTAACTAAGTTGCATGCAGAAGCTGCTTTACAAAATCTGCTGCTGAAGTGTACAATCACTCTCTGTATCCACGCTACTTTCTAGCCTGCCTGGGTGAACATATTAATTCCTTGAAAATGGTAATCAGGCTGTGCAAATAGAAAGGTGGGTGGCTACAGCTAGCAATAAAGTCTCCACTGAAAACATGGCCTGTGCTGTACCAGGCTACATTTGCAGAAGGGGAAAACTAATCTTATGCTTCACTTCTGTTTTACTTCCCAGATAACTTTCCATTTCAGTCATAAATTGTGTATTCACCATATCCTTTAATCTTCTTAACCTAAGTCCAGTCAAAATAAGCAGATTTTTAATTAAGAAAGCTGCAAGCAACCCAATCATCTCTAGCTGGAGAAAGAAAAGCAAATGATGGTTGTGTGGGTATAATAGTGCGCTGTGATCAAGGCTGAATCATAGCTGAAACCCGAAGCTGATTGTCCCGCTGTGGGTTGAATGAAATGTGAAAAAATAATTTAATGCATGCAAAACCTTTACACAGATTCCTAAGTGAATTACAAAAACTAAGGTAGTTGCCTTAAAAATAAATTATATTTCAGTGCTTCCACATGCGTACTAATCTGTATCCCTGGACATTTTACCATACTGTGGTGGGAAAACTAAAGCAAAATAAAGAATCCTGAACAATTCACAGTTTTATTGGGGTCTGAAAAAAGCCTGCTTTTTTTTTTTTTTTTTTTTTAGCATGCATGACTTCTATTTTTGTAAATATACTGAAAATTTTAGCTCATTATTCATTATTGGTTTCATTTCAGGACTGCCTGATGGGCAACATTCCTGGGACATATAGTACTAGATATGGTACATAAAATGAGAAAAAAGCTCCTTCCCAAAGGCCTTGTTCCACAAAATGCATAACAAAGAAAAGACTAGGAAGACTTTTAGAATACAGAGGCACATTTCTCTGTTTTTTTTCCCAATTCACTCCTATTTTTTTTTTTTTGTTTTTGACCAGCTTTTTGATCCCAGAACATGACAACACAATCTAGATGACTGAAGTGCATGTAGTCTCCCTCTCTGATAGAATAATGGAGCTTTATGGGAGCACTGATTTGGGATCTAAACATGGAAGGTTGCTCAAAAACTCTCACGAAATATGAAGTATCTGATTCACTTCTGAACACATTGTTCACTTCAAAGAGAAATTGTAAGTTTAAAGCTGTGCTTCAAGCACTGTATTTACACTGAGCCGTATGCTATGTCTGAACAGATTGTCACATCCAATGTTTGAAAGCTGAAACAGCATATGGAAGAGGTACTGGAGGTATTAATGTTGCCTAATGTTTTAGCTTTGCTTTTATGTTCAGGAATGTTAATTGGACCCACACAAACATTCTCACATGCAGCACTGCTTTTTTCCTCCCTCTTTTAATTTCTATTATTTATTGAGCCTTTTTATAACTTGTCCTGCTGTTTTACTTTTCACAAATGAGCAGTATTCTTCCAGCAGTGCAATGCAAATCCTACTGCACTGGTAGGAGCTCGAACTAGTAAACCCTGTCTGTGGTGACTTCCTGATCCCCAGAACAAAGCTATGAATGTCATCTGAGAAATCTGCACAAGAGTCTCTCCCAGTGGAGACATCCATTTAGGGGGCTGGAACACCTCCCTTATGAAGAAAGGCTGAGGGAATTGGGTCTCTTTAGTCTGGAAAAGAGATGTCTGAGGGGGGACCCTATTAATGCCTATAAATACTTGAAGGGTGGGTGTCAGGAGGATGGGGCCAGGCTCTTTTCAGTAGTGCCCAGTGACAGGACAAGAGGTAATGGACACAAACTTGAGTACAGGAAGTTCCACCTAAACATGAGGAGGAACTTCTTTACCTTGAGGGTGGCAGAGCACTGGAACAGGCTGCCCAGGGAGGTGGTGGAGTCTCCGTCTCTGGAGACATTCCAAACCCGCCTGGACGCGTTCCTGTGCAACCTGCTCTAAGGTGGCCCTGCTCTGGCAGGGGGTTGGACTAGATGATCTCCAGAGGTCCCTTCCAACACTATGAATCTATGATTCTATGATCTCCAGTCAGGATCTCTGCACTGCAGCAAACAATGTAGTCGGTACAGCATTACTATCTCCACACAAAACCTTATTGGTGTTTATCCAATAGCTATTAGGATTTTAAAAAATAAATTATCACTTCTAAGTGTTTTGTTCTAGAAGCCTAATAAAGCTTTTATTCTTTGATTAGCCTATACATGAATCATTTGCATCAAAAGAGAAGAACGAGGACCAAAATAAAGTCCAGGAGAGATTTTTGAAGTCCTTTTGGCCACCTTCCTAACAAACTTGTAATTTCCTAAGATCTTATATATTAGGAAACTACTATAATGTTAAAAAAATCCATAGGTTACTGAATCTTTAGTTATTTTACTATCTCTCCTAAGATAATACAAGTGGAACTGGGGTAGAGATAGCATCACCAGAAAGCTTTGGGACAATTTGTGAGAGTGGGAAGGAGGTATGATTTCATTAAAACTCATCAAACATTTTTATAAAGATCATTTAAAGTTTTCCATTGTTCTCTTTATGTAAGAGAAAGGGTCATTGTGTTTATTTGAGAGGCTGTGAAATGCACTGTTTTTCAGATAGGCTAAAATTACCTTTTCCTTTAAACACTATTCTGCTAAATTTCTGTCTGGAAAGAAATCACTGAAATTCTAAAATCCTATTGGGACTCAAGGACAACATAACTCTTGGGTATCTTAAATACAGATGAAACTAGATTCTCTAAAAAGGCAAATTGAAACAAATGTAAAATTTTTTCAGTGGAAGATGTGTTTTGCATTGAACTAACACAGCTTTTTCAGCATCATCAGTCTCCTCAAGGTGGCAAAAGAGCATAGCTCCAAGAGCATCCCAAATGGACCCCAGATGATCTGTTAAGCAACCGAATCCATTCGCTTTCAGAGCTGGGAAGAGAAGCTTCCTGCTGTTCTGTCTTGCCTGCTAAAGCCTGCTGGCTCCAAGATCAAATCAAGACACTTATGCCTTTATCTTTTTTGTGAGCACATTTCGTCAAGTAGATATCCTAAGAATAACCATATGTTAAGAAATACAGGAAATCCACACTTCCTGCCAGGGTAGACTCAAAGTTTTTAGAAGTTTTCCTTATTCAGGACGGAGCAGATTTCTGAAGTGCCAACTCCGGCGTCTTGGATAGACTTCACCAGTGTATGGAAAATCACAGCTCTAATCTTCCTGAAACTTTTACTTTCTCATTTTTTCTGGGTTTCCAGAAGCCTTTAAAGCACTTTCAAAGCCCTGAATAAGATATTGGCAATTAAAAGTTCACAAATTATAGAAGAAATACAGAGGTAACATAAGGATACCACTCCTAACATAAGCATATGAAAACAGGATTTTGTTCAGAAGTATTTTTACCCCCTGTCTTCTCAGCTTCCAGGTGAAGTGGCTTCATATGGAGAGCATAATACTGAAAGCTCAAAGAAAAGTAATGGAAATGTAACCCATCCTACAGTTAAGCATAACAGGTGTGACAGTGGAACAGGCTGCCCAGAGAAGCTGTGGGTGCCTCATCCCTGGAAGTGTTCAAGGGCCAGGCTGGATGGGGCTTTGAGCAGCCTGGTTTAGTGGGAGGTGTCCCTGCCCAGGGCAGAGGCATTGGAAATAGATGATCTTTAAGATTCCTTCCAACCCAAACCGTTCTATGATTCTATGTGAGGCTTTCTGCAGTTACCAAGGTTAGTTTCAGGGAAAGGAAGCTGCTGGTCCTCTAGTAAACCTTATTCCTGTAAAATGTGGAACACACTTCACAGGAGATGCATCTGCTTAACATCTTTGAGATGCTGAGTCCTCATGTTCACTGACAGCAGAAGAAAGGAATGATTTTAAGCCGAACAGTTTGTAAACCTCTATTGTGTAGCACTTTATCAGTAATAGTGGCCTGATGCAGCAGGGAAGGTTATGAGGCAAAGCTGCATCACTTCAGAACTGGAGCCTCCCATATCTTCTGTTTTTCTGGAGCACTAAAGACATAAATGAAAGTACTGCAAGGGAAGAGGAATTACTTTTTAATTAAATGGAAGACGATATTCAAAAATACAGAAAACAGTCATCCTATGTTTCTGTGTCTCCTCTGGAGTGTGTTTAACAGAGCTGCTTGGTATGCAATTCCTTAAGGGAAAGTCTTTGCAGCACATGTTCCCAAGAGAGGAAGAGGGACTGTGGAAACATTCAAATACTTCTGAAATTATTTAAGGTCTGTATATCCTCTCTTTAAAGGCACAAATCTCAAATTGCTATGTTCTTCCTTATTCCATGCTAAACTTAAAATTAAGTTTTCTGGGCAGACAGTACAACCCTGAGCACTATTGAACAGATGTCAAGACATCTAAGGGATGCTTTATTATTTCTAAGGAAAGGATAATATGTGATTTTGCTAAAATGTAAGAAATCAAATAAATCAAATAAAAATGAAAACAAAGAGCTTCTAGTTAACAAAAGCAGATTATAAATCTCCTATAAAAACATAATTTCTGTTTATTTTTTCTGTGGTGCCACATGACATCAATAACAAATGACTTGGGACGTAACGCATTTAACACACCTTGAAAATGCTAAAATCACAGGACAAAGAAAAACAGTGATTTCTAGGGTTATAATTTCAGGAATATAAAAGATATTGGTTCAAAAGAGCTCAGAGCATTGAATTTTCTTAAATTAGCTGCGATGGCTGTAAAAAAGATGGGAACTTTTACATGTAAATCTAACCTCAGTGAGGGCTCTTAACATGCTGTAAAGCCACAGAACTTCAGGTAAATAGTCTGAAATTTTGTCTTGCTGGACTGGAAATTTCAAGCATAGTTATGTTTCTTCTATTTATTCCACATAGTAATACAAGATAAACATCCCAGAATGGCCTGCAATTAACACCTGCTGTGTTATCTCAAATTTCACAAACTAAACAGAGTTGAGCCAAGACAGTACTTGGAAGACGTATGTGCTTTGTTATATATGGCTGATGAGTGAGTAAACAAACAGTATCATTTGGAGGGTACTCTGTCTTTGCTTTCCATGTGTATGAACAAAGGAGTTGTGGTCTTATCTTCTCAAAATGAATTTAACAAAGATGTTGAGTCTGCCTGCTGTAAAAAAAAAAAAAAATACTTAAATTTTAAATTATGTGAAATAATGAAAATTGACCTAAAACTACAATGAAAGGGTTTGAATAACAGTATATTTGGGGTAATTATGTAGCCTAGAAACTCTAGAAAAGATTGAAATAGCCACTGTATAGCCTTGTAATTATTAAAGTTTTATCATGTGAAGCTGAAAAGGTGAATTTATAATAGAAATCATTTTGCTATCAGACATACCCTCTCCCACAAGCCACCAGGAATTCTTATCTGAGCATGGTCGTGTTTCTTGATATCTCATAAGTTGAACTTACGGTTCCTTGGAAGCTATTTTCCTTTCAAAGAAACTCAATCAAAGCCCAATCCAAAGATCTGTGGGCTTAATCGCAGAAATTCTTTGCACCTGCTGCCTTCTTCTATAGCACTGTGTCAGACACAAAGCATTAAGTTGAAGAAAATTTACTAGGAAGGATGATTGCTGCTAAGTAAACTATGTGTGTGGTATGAATTCACAATTCTTGCCCACATGGTGAAACTATCTGAATTACAGTAATCAAAGGGAAATAGATTTTTCCTTCATAGTTTGCTATTATGTCCAGAGACTGTTAGTTTACCAGACACCTGTGCTTTGAAGTACTATGGGCAATTTTCTGTGATTTAAAGCAAGATGCAACTGGGAAAATGGAAAGGTTTAGAAGTAAATTTTACCACAAGAAAATGCCGTCTCTGAAATGTACTGTAGTAAAAAGTGTTTTATAGGTGCATTAACTATATTATGTAGATAATCAAAGAAGCAAAACCTTTATAAGTAATGTTATTATAATTAAATAATGAAAGAATAGTAATACATCTAGTTTTCAAAAGTCAGAGCTCTACATTCTGTAATGAAATGCCTCCATCATTTTACGTAAAATAAACAGCTGCATAACATAGTTTCTAGGGTGAATTTCCAAATCCCGAATCCAAAATTTAGTACTGCTCAGCGGCTGGGTTAGCAATATAAACCCATTGTTAGGTGACGGTTGTAATGTACATTAGCTGAGAGTCTAAAGACTAGTGGTGTGGACATGTATTTTTTACCATTTCTGATTGCATGACTACCCATACATATACAGATAAAAACAATCTCTTCCCATACAGCTGCACTAGCATAAAGCTGTACTTTGTCTTTTATTTCAGGAGCCAGTACTAGGGATTGTGATTAACTCTTGGTCATGTGATAACACAGTTATAAATTTTTTATCCAAGCCTAGTTTACATCCAGACAGCTTAGGGAGCTGAAGAGCTCATCTAACCATAGTTGTACAGAAATACACTTAAGTATATTAGTACTTAAGAATTTTATTCTTTATATTGCTATTGTTGTTACTGCTGCTATTTGTATTTTAGTAATGCCTAAATTGGTCACAAATTAATTCAAACTACACAAAACCTATGTTTACCCTCAGAATTTTGGGAGGTACTTTCATTAGGGGAAAACTATTTTATTTGTTGGGGGAAAAAATTTAAAAACTAAAAAAAGATTTAAAAAATTAAAAGTATTTTATTTGTTGGGGAAAAAAAATAAAATTACAGATTAGTTACCAGTAATGCATCTATAATATAATAGTACATCTACTACAGTGTAGCACTGCACAAGTAAAAACCTACTTTTGCAGATTTATACTTATGATTAGAAATTATTTTATAATTTATGAAATCAAATAAAATTTGATACAAATATTAAACCACAAATTTTGATGTGTGAAATTCTTCAAAACTTAAAAAAAAATCAGAAGAATTAGGTTCTCTTCCCTTTTCTCTGTGTGTGTAGTGCATGTATTAGTACTGCCAGCAATGTTCTAATCCGGATTTCAGAAGTCATTGAAAATTTACAAAGAAATTTTTGCTGTGCTAATTCTGCATCCTGTAATAGAAAATACTGTAAGGTTGTAGGCAAATCTGATTTATATAATTTTTTTGTTCAATATTACATGTAGAGTAAGATGGCTAGTAGCTTTGGAATCCATAGTGACAAAATCACAAAGTAACATGGAACAACAGGATTTTTAGGAAGAGGGGGCAGTAAATAAATGGAAATGTGAACAAAAGAATATTTAGAACAAAAGTGTCGTTCCCAAGAAAGTAACAACAGAAGGACATTTTTTCTCTTATTTCTTCTTTTCAAGAAATCATTTATCATAAGAAAACCATTGATACAGTCATAAATGTTAAATTAACTAAGTTATAAGTTAAATATGTCAATAAGTAATAAATGAATAAGTAGTAATAATTTAAATTAATAAAGTAATAAGTAAAAATAATAAATTTAATTT
>VXBO01006128.1:1275-105673 GCA_013400135.1 Rhinoptilus africanus | reverse complement strand
TCACCGAGCTGAGTGGCATGGCTGACATACCCGAGGGATGGGATCCCCTCCAGAGGGACCTGGACAAGATCAAAAATTGAGCCTGTGTGAACCTCATGAGGTTCAAGAAGGCCAAGTGCAAGGTCCTGCACCTGGATTGGGGCAACCACTGGTAACAATACAGTTTGGGGGATGGAAGGATTGCGAGCAGCCCTGCTGNCACAAGTCCGGGTAGATATCTTTATCAGTGACATAGACATTGGGATCGAGTGCACCCTTGGCAAGTTGTCAGACATCACCGAGCTGAGTGGCATGGCTGACATACCCGAGGGATGGGATCCCCTCCAGAGGGACCTGGACAAGATCAAAAATTGAGCCTGTGTGAACCTCATGAGGTTCAAGAAGGCCAAGTGCAAGGTCCTGCACCTGGATTGGGGCAACCACTGGTAACAATACAGTTTGGGGGATGGAAGGATTGCGAGCAGCCCTGCTGATGGAGAAGGACTTGGGGGTACTGGTAGATGAAAAGCTGGACATAAGCCAGCAATGTGCGCTCACAGACCAGAAAGCCAACCATAGCCTGGGCTGCATCAGAAGAAACATGGCCAGAAGTTTGAGGGAGGGAATTCTGCCTCTCTAGCCCACTCTGATGAGACCCCACCTGGAGTACTATGTCCAGCTCTGGAATCCTCAGCACAAGAAAGACATGGATCTGTTGGAGCAGGTCCAGAGGAAGGCCACAGAAATGATCAGGGGGCTGTAACATTTCTCCTGTGAAGTTGAGAAATCAGGCTCTAGAGTCACTATAAGGAATGAAAAGAGTTATGAATACAAAGAACTTTAAAACTTTGCAGAAAGAACAAGTAAAAATGTGTAAACAAGAGGGAATGAATGTATGTCTGCTATAATGTTAAGACACTTAAAACCTTCTCCCAACTTTCACTTTAGCATGACTTGTTTCTAAACGTAGCACCAAAACAGAAGCAGTGATGCTGAAGACTGAAGACTGGATGATAGCAAGGTAAAATGGTCCACCAAATGAGTCTTAATTCTGATTAACAATTGCAGTCTGCAGAGAAAAACTCTAATTGCCTACTTGATTAAGAGCTGCTGTCAAGTAGATTCAAGTTTAAAATTAAGTTTTCTGTTAAGAAAGTAGACACTGAAAAGTGTCTACTGAAAATCCACTCTGGATTTGAATGGTAGTGGCTCAGCAGTACTCTTTGATTATGAGCAAAAGAGACTGATCTTATTTTGCTAAGAATTTCACAAGTGTATCCTGCTTTTTGTTTCACTTCTATTCAGGTTCTTTCTCCAAGTTAAATTCTTCACGTACATTTTCAACTTCAGTTTCCTTGCAAAGAAACAATGTTGTGAAATTCTCAGGGTAAGAAGTAATGAAATTCAAAGGAGGAAGAAATTAGGGGATGGATGAGGAACAGAAAATGGGAGAAGATGTAGGGACTTCACAAGTCTTGTTACCGGGTGGCAAGTAACTGGTGACTTATCAGAGTAAAAATGGCTTCTGCTAGGTTGGGATTTAAATTAACCATACTAATCACTAGGCTAGGACTTCAAACATGTGGTCACAGCGAGATATACCAATGATTTTTAAAAGTACTTGATGGTCTTATTTTGGGTATGTGTTAATGGGGTGGTTTTTGTGTCATGTGGACAGAAAATTACTTAAACTAAAAAAAATCCTCTACAGATATGCTCTGTGAATCACTGAAATTTGTGCAACAAGTGACGACTTTGTCCATTAATTCTTTCAGCTGTTGGATAGAGAGCTCACAGTGCAGATGCTTTAAATGATCTTTTGCATCTTCCTACACCACTTCACTACTAAGTGAGAGATTAAGCCTAATTATCTGTAGTATTGGCTTAACCTGAACTGACTTGGTATTGATACAGACAGGCAGTGCTTACACAATTAATTACAATGTATAACTTGTAAGGCAGTAACTTCAGTTTATGGTTAGTTAAGAAACCTAAGACGAGTGGATTCTTTACTTAGCATATGTGTAAAACTTAACTTTTTCTGTTTTCATCAGATCACAAACTGGCACAGATCTGTACTATATGAATTGTCAATGAGAACTACTTCACAGAAACAATGAATAGAAATATTTTCTTTTTAAATGTTCTTTTTAGACTTAGAAATACAATATCATCATGCTAACATAAGACACAGTTACTGCAAATATCAGCTCTCAAAAAACGATCATTCAAGTCTGGTCAGAAAAAATAAATTAAACATATAGAATTCCCACACTTTTACTGTCAGTTATCCAAGAGAGGATTTATTTGACAACAAGTGTTATCTTCATTCTGTCTTTTAAAGAATTCAGTATGAGAAACAACAAATGAAAGTAACACATTCAAATACCTTATCTTTGGAACTTCTGAAATAGCTTCAGGCATCTCTTATTGCCTGAAGGTGATACCTAAATCACAAGGGGCAAAAGACACTTTCCTTTGTCAAAAGCTATTGCTGGGAATTTTAATATTTCAGCTGTTCAAAGGTCTAATCAAAAATCCATTAAAATAAATAGATTAATTTTCATCTACTCTGTCGAGCTCTGAACAAAGTGTCCAGCGATGCCGTACAAAAATTATCTGATTTACAAATAAAAAATTGTGTCTATTCAGCCTGTGTATTCCTTCTTCGAGGTGGCAGGCACATTGTGAACCTTAGTCATCTTCATCTGTTTTTCTCACAGTATCATTGAACTTCAGCCCTGTTTCCTGCATGGAAATGTTATGGGGACAAACGTTTCCTTGTCATACTAATGTATCAGTGTTTTAAAAGTTATAATTAAGTTTTAAAGCTCATATCTTTTCAAGACTTAGTATCTTTGACATAATAACAGTCTTGAGTTAAATAACCATGTAGAGGGAGAAGTATCAGTGTTTAAACAGATGTCAGCAATTTCTTAGGAAATGGAAATACTGTTACAGATGGTGACGACTGAAGAGTTTAAAAATAGCTTTGTTAGAGTAACGAAAAGTGACACGTGAGAAAAAATAGATTGCATTAGAGCAAAAGATACTTGAAAGCTAAGGTTAAGAAATTTTAAAAAGAGTTGCACCTCAAGCTCCAAAACTCTTTTCTAAGCCCAGAGTTGGAGGCTGAGTAGTCAATATTCATTTTTTCCGAGAAAGATGTAACTTTTACAAAGTGGAATTCTATATAGTCACTCTATTCAGGCACAAGCATCCCAAAACAAACCTCAGCTGGCTGTTCATGTGAATTTTTTTGGGAATTGGTGTGTTCTTACAGCACTAAAATGTTGAAGTTCCCAATGAGTTCCCCAAGAATTGGAACAAGCCCAAAGCAAATATAAATCAGTATATTTTGTCCTTTTTGCAACTACTAGAGTCCTAGCCCCATTTACTCTTTTTACCACAAGAGAAAATTAGAAAAGAGGAAAAATGGAACTGTTTCTTGAGACTGTTTCTTAATGATTTTATTATTCTTTTAATACTTGATTCCTTTGATTGACTCCATATGCCAGTTTCATAGGCAAAACACATTGACGCATAGATCTTTCCAGTTTCATTTTTCTCAGCACATCACATAAATGGCAAAAAATGCCAGTGATATATGGCAACAAATGAAGTGTGCCCCATAGTCAGGCCCAGGGGACCAGGTGCCTATAAGGAAGCACGTCCTTGACCCATAGAGCAGAGCCATAACTTCTGTGTCAGATGTCCATGATAAGCAGTGGTTGTCACACGAGGTCGTATACCAAGAGATAGGTCCTACCATGATACAGCACAAATGCACAAGAAATGTAAGGGGTTACCTCTTGGGAAGTAAAAGCCAGTCTATAGAGAAGTGTATACTGAGGGACAGCAGCGCAGGTGCCAGCAGACTGTTAGGACACACCAATAAGCTAGAGAAAGTTACAGAGCTGTCAGCAAGAGGTGAGACTGAAATTCGCAATTTGGGGTGTTCAGCTACAAGGTTTGGACCAAATTCTAAGCTCTATTCATTTCATCTTTCACTCTGTAGTTCAGTACTAGCTTCCAAATCTTTCAGGAAGTTTTTCTTTTGTTTTCTTTGTTATGACTTAAAAAAAAAAAAAAAAAGTACATGATAAATTTCTGTACTGAACTATGAATTCCTGTGTAGCTGAGATCCATCCTAGCGAACAAAGTCTCAGTGGAGACTACCCACCAGCTCTTTCTACAGTCACACCATGTCCATTGTACTTACATCTAGTCCATTATTTTGGTTTTGATTAAAAGTTGTAAAAAACCCTGTTGGGCTTCTATGATGGGTAATAAGTTTTTGTAACCTTTGACTCATTTCTTCTCTTGTGCAAAAACATTTTGTGCGCTAAGAGCTGGCTACGAGATCTTAGTCATCCCTTGTTGGCAATTGAATTTTAAATGTTTTTTTAGCACTTGAAGTACATGGTTAGAGACCAACTTCCTACAAACTTTAAATACAAAAATAATTCCTTGAAGCTAAGCAAATTTAAAGAACTAATTGCCAGAATACCCATCAATTCATTTATAGTTACTGCTAGAGTGAATGTGTTGGAAAGTCTCTTGCTTGCAGAAGAGAGCAAAAAAATATATTATGGTTATTTTTTTCTGACAAAGGATTATTTTACCGTAAGATACATATGAACTCTCTTTTAATTTCTTTTTGGATAAATCAGCTTAGCTATATTGAACACAAGAGCTGAAATGCCTGAAATAGTTGTATAATGTAACAGTTTTAAGACTTCAGCCACTGGCCAACTTCACATAATTTCATCCTAAATGAGATTTCAGTCAGCAGAATAATGCAAAATTTTTGACAGGCTGCCGTCTTTATGCAGGTAGTTTCAAGATACTGTTAAGCTAACTGCTTAATACAATGGACAGTTGATTCTGTAATGCTATAGAAATTAGAAACCTATAGGTGGTAATAAATTGAAACCTTGTTATAGAAGCTTACAAGAGGTAGTAACTGTCTCTGATCTTTTACTACTACTACTAAAAACTGGATACACTTTCCAAAGGAGATTTGGAGAATAAAGAGACAAGTCCCATTTGATACCTTTTTACTGGTTGGAGTCAAAGAAGTTGCAAAATATTTAAAAGGAAAAATAAAAATTGATAAAAATGTCTGACAAAGTTCTACTTTTATTCTTAGGTGATACTCCCACAGTTAGTGGGCTTACAAGGATACAGCTGAAGGAAAACATATAAAGATGAGAAGTTTTAGATGCTTTAATTTTATTGGTATAAAATATGTTAGATCAGTTTGAAGAAGTTCTGTGTTGAATACACCATAATTCATTTGACCTGCACAGAGGGTTTTCTTGATTGAGTGTGTAGTGGAAGTGCATTTTTTCAATGTAGAACATTATTTCAAAATATTTTATGGGAACACGGATTCTTATCTAAATAGTCCATGAAAAATAAGGTGAAGCAATTATGATGACGTCTAAAGACACTACCTCCCTCGCAAAAAGGAAATTTACTGAAAAACGTCAAGTTTTCCTTAAAGGCAAATTTGTTTGTTTTCTTTAAGATTATGAGATTTCTCCTGAATGATGGGTCCCAGACTTTCAGCCTTGTAATTTCAAAGAACTATTTTTAACTGGACCTAACTCTTGTAATAATCTTTGTTGTGAAGTCTCCAGTTAGGTCCCTTGGTTCTATACTTGTTAAAATAAAGGGGGTTTTGGAAGATAAGATTTACTTGCTGATTGTTATCAAAGGGATTACAGTTATACCTAACAGCCTTTTTATGTGATTCACCAAATAAAAGGAAAATCTCAACACTGCGTTAATGTGCTCAATATAAGGAAAGCATCTCTGATTTATGAAATCTATCATAAAGCACCAACAACCTAGCAGTTTGTAAATATTCATGTCTGGCAGGGTGGTAGCAGTACTAGGATTGCATGAGGAATTAAGATTTTCTATATTTAATTAAATTTTAAAAACAGTATGTGGTATTATGGCTCAAGATAAAAGCACAGTGCCTATCTTTTAATGGAAAGAATACTCACAAAACTTAGGTAGCACCTCAAATTACCATTAACAGAACTATGAAATCAGGGAAAGAAAAAGACCCTAAAAACTCCATTAGAAAGCTGTCACTATTATCTTGAGAGACTCAATAAGGAATGTTGGTAAAAAGACTTATGATAATGGACTGGTAGATAAGGTATATACACTTGGGTATTGTTCTGCCCAAATAAGAGCCTGCCAAAGGCTTCAAAAAATATAACAAAAACTACAGCATGTAATGAAATATTCTAATTTATATTTGAGTAATTTGGTTTCTTTAAACAATAGAGGTATAGTATGCTATAGTGGAAAGCTATATTCAGGTTTAACAACAGAACATGTACTTTGTTCAGTTGAAAAAATATAATTTGACACTAGAATTTGAACTTACTACTTTTAATCTGAAAAACTTAATGCCTTAATGATAGAAAAGATGCCTAGGTACTACGATTCAATTACCTGTATTGAAAAACATTGAGTCTTGTAGAGGGGAAAAAAGCCATAACCCTTTAAAAAGTAATTTTGTACAGTAAGTCAAATTTGTGCAGAAGAGTCTATAATCTGACAAGATTCCATCCACCTGGGGATAAGCACAACTGTCATTAAAGAGGGAAAAGGAAAGCCAAAGGAGCAGATGTACTAAAATAGATTTCTCCAAAGCTTCAGAGTTCACTGCTGAAATCAATGTTCACAGGATCCTCATTAGAACAATGCTGTTCTTACCGAGGTAAAACTGAGGCTTCTTCCATGCCCTAAGAAACTAAGGTTTAGCATGAAAATTGCAGAGTCCCTGAAGACCCCCTTGGTAAGTGACGAGGAAGCCCTAAATCCTGCATTACATGTGTGGTCTGTGATGGTCTTGCTCTTGCAGTTCCTGTCATCACAAATTCCTTAGAATATAACACATATAATATTTTCACAGAAGATACACAGAGCATTATTAGTCTGGCTAGTCTATACCAGCTCTTGGGTGTTATTTTAATACAAGTTGACTGGGCATTTCATATATGTGTATGTGTCTACACACTCGTATGCATGCATGTGTGTGTTTTTCTTTTCTTGTTTGCTTTTATTGGGAAGTTTATGTATTTGTATACTGATAACAGAGCACAGATCAGTGCATTGTTCAACTTGTGTGATTGCCGTAACTTAATGAAACCCATCTGGGAAACAAACCTGAACATTTGCATACATCTGGGTATAAATAACATGTTGCTACAAAACTGATTAATAATTCCATTTAGAAGGCCATAATTAGATGCATTTACATTCTGGTGCCAGTGGGAAAGGAGAAAATGAATATTTATCATCTCTTCATTGAGCTAATTTGAAAAATACGATAACTGAACTCATGCCTTATGTACAGCATTTTTGCATGCTTTCATACAATAAATAGCTGTTCCTTTTCCTCTTTATAATGGTCAGGAAGATCACATAGCATGTCTGAAGATTCACAGGGAAATTAAGTTGTTTCTCTGTATTGACAATATCAGAAAACAAACAGTTTGCATAGGAGATGGGTCAAGTGTGTTTCCTTCAGCAGGTATCGTGACTAGTAACTGTAGTTCGTATTTAGAAGTAAATAGGAGATCTGGTAAATGTAATTCTAGTAGTCTAAACAACGTGTAGGCTCTCAACTTTAAAAAGTTTATCCTCATTGCAGTCGTTTAGGAACTGAC
Organism: Rhinoptilus africanus; assembly: GCA_013400135.1. NCBI lineage: Eukaryota > Metazoa > Chordata > Aves > Charadriiformes > Glareolidae > Rhinoptilus > Rhinoptilus africanus. The sequence continues at coordinate 97,997 of VXBO01006128.1, read as the reverse complement.
TAAACTGAGGTGGTAAGATAAATCATATATACTTGGGAAAAATACGTAATTTAAAAATAAACATGAAAAAGGCACCTTTCATAAACAAAAGTCATATGAGAAGCACAATCTGTTTTGTGTTTCTCTTCTCACAATTGCAGAAGTTTTGTGCAGTAAATAACATTGATTTGGGGACGTCAGTACAAGTGACATACCTTTTGGTGTACTCGAAAAATCTATATTGAAAGTTTTATTTTCATTGGGGTAGATGTTCCAAACTCATCAGATGTCTATCCAAATTCCAGGACAATGGATACTCAGTGGATCTGATGGCTTTGTCTACAAATGCTATTACAAATGGGTGTGATCTTTCAGGTTTTACTTAGGTACGTTTCTGGGCTTTTTAGCAGAAGAATAGACTGTCACATAAGCAACATCAAACCTTAAAATAACTTGTCATTGCATTTGTTGAAAGAGCACAAAGAAGCTAACATTTCAGGGCACAAACCTCAGCTGTTCAGCATGGCTCTAGTGATGAAGCACACTCAGGTCATACAGATTTTTCAGACTAAGTGAAAAAGAATAATCTCTGCCATTAGCAAAATATTCCGTATCAAGAAATTTAAGCTATGACAACACAGATTTATTCATTTGATTGGGGCTTTTAATTTAAATCAGAGTGCCTCCAAACATACTATCCAGTATATGCTAGAAAGTCCTATGATAAGAACTGTCAGAACTTGAAGTCAGACTTTAATGTTTCCTGTAATCTATGTGAGTAAATATCCTGTGCAGATAGTTTTATCTGCAAGAGGATCCCGTCAAAATATTCAGGGATCAGGTATGAAGCAGAGAAGTAATTTTGCAAAATATACAATTATGAAAACCTGGTTATCTGATATAATTATCAAATTTATTAGAGAAGAATGAAGAAGGGAGAGCTGTGTGACAACATTCATGCAAAGTTAATGCATTTTAGATATACGTACAAACTTCTACATTTGCTTTTCTTGAGCAGTCTTGTGATGCAATTTGCTAGCTCAACAATGGGAGAAAAGCAATTTTCAGAGCTGTGGATCTTTGGGAACACAATTTCAAAAGTACATCCAAAGTGTTCATGCCAGAATCATTTGTGTACTCAACCAGTGAGGAAACAGAAGACATATCACATTATATAAATTACGTGACAATGTAATTGTCATGTAAAAACTGCAAAATGTCACACAAACAGGGACTTTCTTCTAATCTAGACAAACGTGGAAAATATTATTGCCTCTATTTTCATTGTTTCTATATTCAGGAATACGTAGGCAAGTGAGATATAACCAAATAGCCAGAGAAAATAACTTTCTGTATAGAGTACTAGTCTAGATCCAATGGGAAAAAATGGTGTTGTCCCCAATAAGTATAAGATATATATGTGATATACATGTCTTATCAAATTAGATCATACTGAAATGTCTGTAAAGCAGATTATACACTGTAGAAATTATAAGAGATCATGTAATGAGCAAGAGCTTGAATTTTATTTTCTGAGACTATATTATAATATACTCTCTTTAAAAGAGTGACATACTAATCTGATTAAAACAAAACCAAATGAAAACTTTATGTAAATGCTGTANNNCTTTATGTAAATGCTGTAAGGTACTTTTAAATAACTCAATGTTATTACATAAAGTGACAAGAGCGAACAAGATGTCAGAACACCTAAAAAAGGCCTTCAGAGAGCGAAGTCTTACCTTTTTCCATTATATTATCATTTCCAATAAAAGATTTTATGTCTTCCAACAAATATTGCCAGTGAAGAACAAATTTGTAGTTAAGATGAATATTGCTATGTTTTTCCCTAGCAAAGCCTACCTATTCTGTGAATTTGATAGATAATAGATACCCTAGGCAAAAATTTCAAGGTAGTTAAAAGGTGGTTAAAACTTTGGCACCTATGGTTCAATGCAGTTTTAGGAAATTTATGAAAATTTATGACTGTAACTATGTTGCTCTTTATCTGTGGAATTGTGTTCCATTTCCAGTACACTTATTAGTTAAGTGCCAGTTTTGTCAAAATGATCACTGCCGTTGGCAACACTGAATCCAAAATGTGCTTGAGAGGTATCCAAATATTTAGATCTACAGATGGTACTTTGGTAGATTCATTCTAGTTAAAGAATAAGATTTGGCAGAAAAGCAATGCACAATATGGATGAGATATTAAACTTTGCAAAGTTTGTTGCATATTCGGCAGCTAATTTTCATAAGAAGTGTTCTAAATATTGTGTTAAATGAGCCAAGTTCAGCCTTTCATTTGTGCTTAAACCTTCCATAAAGTCAATGAAATTTCTATGCAAAAATCTGAATTTTGGCTCAAAGAATTTNACATGGTACAGTTATCAAGGATACAATAGAATTTCTGTGTATTATTTTAAACATATTTAAACCCATTGAAATAGATATTAGGATCCTAAATTCCGCTATTGCTATAATTCTAAAAATTTCAACCTATTTTTAATGTTGTCAATACATTTCCATTTAACAATTCCCTTTCCTTAGAACTGAATGATATTTCAACTTTTTCCATATAACTGCAGGTTACTTCAGTTATCTAAATACTTTCCAGGAATTCTACTAAATTATGTTGATAAAGTTTCTTTATGTCCAGATATCAACTGAATTTTTACATTACAAAAGAACAAAAAAAAAATATTATGTGTCTTGCTTCCAAGTAAACATTGAAAAAAGTGTTGAAGCAGGAAAGACAATAAGAAAAAATTGGTGTGCTATAAAAAGGACAGGTGTAGAGACTCTCTCATCACATAGATCTAATGCTCTATTTCACCCCTGAAATATGAGAAAAGTCACTATTTTAAGAGGTTTATCAAGTTTTTACAGTGAAGCAAAACATAAATTCCTGAAAAAAAACCCTAATATGAATAAATATAAGTAAACAATTCCATAGTAAAGTTGCATACATGTTTCTCCTGCTTCATGGTAGAAATCCTACGGTTTAGTATGAATGCATTTTTGTCCTGACTAAAACTTCACTCATTTTCTAAACTAGTAACCAAAGCAAAACCTTTTTTTACAACCTTTGTAAATAGATTTCATTATGAATTTCATTTTTATCTCTTTCCTGTACAAAGTTTCTCTGTGCAATGCATAAACTTTTCTTTTTGCAGTGTGGCAATTATTTTAGGACTCATTGACAACCTTGTTGCTATGAGCTATCTTTTTGTAGGATTACACTCTGAAATAAAACAGATCTGGATTAAGTGAAAATATAGAATAGTGTGCAAACAGGGCCTTGAGGTATTGTATCAACAGTACAGAAAGCAGAGCAGTCTTCTAAAGATCTATTATGTTAGTTTTGGAGTCACATTTTCAGAAAGACTGAATGTTCCAAAAGCTTTTAGTCCATTTTAGATGTTTATTTAAAGATGTAAAAAGTTTCAAAAGAGTTTATTTTTCAAATCAAATGTTTAATTTACTTTAGCATAGTCATGTATCAAAAGAAACTCAAATAAAATCAAATCACTGAATTTTAGGTTCAAGTAAAGTAAAGGTCAATAAAGTATATCTGGTAACACTTTAAGTTCTTTTAATACAGTAACAACATTATTCCATATGGCAATAATCAACGTTGGTGAATTATAATGAATAAAAAATGCCAAATTCTATATTCAGGATAGGAAATTTAGGTGTTATTTATTTATTTATTTCTGTTATTTTCTAAAATTATATGCTTTTTACTGATGGCAATTTCTTTTTGTTTATTGGTTATTCTATTAAGGTAAAGCAAAATAAACACTATTGAAAGCTAAAGAATGTTTTTATACTTTTAGGTTGGTTTAGATATTTCTTTCACAGCCTTTCCCCATCTCTTTTTTTGTCACCTGAAGAAGCAAGACTTCATTTGCAATACTTAAAAACAGATCACTAATATTCAGCTGCTGTGTTTGCACTTACTGTCAAACACTGTCCAGAAAAGAGATGTTTATGGTCTATGTTTTTCAAGTAAGGAAGCACTCTGGTAAGCAGGAAAAAAAAAAGAAAATAACAGCAAAGAAATAAAAACATGAATCATTTGTTGTTTAATTCATTTATTTAAGATTTAATTAATGTTACATGAATTCAGATGGTTAAAAATAACCAATGAAAACCGTATTTTTAGACTGAGGAGATGTTATTAGTGTCATCACCAAAACCACAAAGGTTAATATGTCTACAGAAATTACTGATTGCATTGGGTATGTCTACACAGACAGAATAAGTACTCTTAACATGCCTTGTTTCAATATAGAAAAGAGTTTACTTTTTACCTACCTGAGGTTCCAGGGTGGAAGCTAACAGAAACAGAGATAAAATACTCATACTGCATGGCATAACTATGGTACTAGTCCAAAACAAAATTCACTTATTTTCCTGATATTACTCATGAGGAAGGATGGATTAAATTAGAAGATTGGGGTTGTCATCAGGCTATCTTGCTTTCGCAATTGGCACTATTTTTTGTCTTCCTCTGAACTGGGAGCTTAGAGGAGCTAAGTTTTTAAATTTTCATAAAATTTTGACCTGAAAGAGGCAACAAATTTTGGGAAATTCTGAACTCACTGGGAGCTGAAAATCAGAAACTCCTATCTTAGAAAAAAAAAGAAAAATCTTTCATCCAAGGAAAGATTTCAAGCTGCTTCTGAGTAGGAGCTAGTTATCCCAATGGCAGGTCCTTCTTGCAGATGTGTAAAATGCATGTATTAGAGAGACAGCCTTTCATCTTCCTCTGTAATAAGAAGCTAGTAGGTACAAGAGCAGCCTAGTTGCAGAGGGAAGATCTCTTCATAATTCAGTAGGCCCTAGAAACAAAGACACCTTGTAACTCAAGAAGAACTACTTCAGCACATGGGGCTCAGTTGGAGCTCTGGTGAGCAAGATCTTGCTCCTGTAAGCAGTCGGTGGGCGGCTGGTAAGACAGGTTAACTGAAGGGTAATAACAGAGCTGGGACAAAGTTGGGTGTACTTGAGCCTTATCCTGAAGGAAAAACTGATCTTCAGCCACCTAGAAACATTGCCTCACAGACATTAAACACTGCAGGTGCAGCTACACAACCAAATAAAATGAGCCCAGGACCACTCTTTGGCCCTTGTCTCCCCCAAAAGTGAGTGTCCATGTCTAAACTGTCCATTAGGAATGGTCCAGAACTATTCCCTCACCCTCTCTAGATGACTAACATAGATACATATTCTGGTAAGGAATTGTCCATAATATTCAATTATTTGTCTAATTTCAGTTACAGATGGTGTCTTGCGTCTGCACATTTGAGAAGATAATATGTGTCAGTGATGATTTCAAAGGGCATCTTTGTTACAGCCACTCTGGTTTAGGAATTCAGAGAGTTTATTTGTACTTAGCTTCTCACAGAGTGAGCTCCAACATTTTTTTTATTTTTCTGATTATTATTGTTATTATTATCATCATTATTTTAATGAGCATAGATATAGCTAATGCCTCCAGCAAACTAAAGTGCTATAGGCACCAATCCTGAAGGCAATGTCAATACTAATAAGTTAAGCAGTGTCGGAGAATGTTCCAGGCTCTGAAACTTGATTGTCATCACTATTAAATTGCTAAAACAGCTCCTAAACCAGTTTTAACCTGTACCAAGCTTTGATGCAAACAGTTTCCAGGCACAGCTCAAGGGTTAGTATGGGTCAGGGACTAACTATTCCCAGCAGGAATGTTTACATGTTTTGCAGGGAAGAGACCTTTATGGTATGGATGTTTGCCTGCCTGTGATAACTGACATCACTGCCACTGTGCAGTCTCAAACATATGTAATTTACTAGTTAAAACACAGCTAAACTTGGCCCTTTACTTGGGAAGTTTATGAAGGCGGTGCAATTTGCATAGATGCTTTATAGCATAGTTTTACTTTTGAGTTTGAAAGAGAGAACGTCATAGTAGGCAATCATCTGTATATCAAAATATCCCTGAGCTATTCTGAGACAGAAGCAGGTTTTTGTGGTCCCTCAGTCCCAGAGTCGATTTCGTTCAGCACTTGGATGTGGTGCATGTCACATGAAAATGAATCCTTGATCACCATGACTGCTAAGAATGATATTTTTCATACTCATCCCACAACTCCCATAAACCCATCCAGGTTTTGTATAGCCAGGAGAATGAATATTTCACTGAAAAGTAAGTTACGTTGTTTATAGACCCTCTCATTCCTTTCATTCCTGACATTTCCTAAAGAAAACAATTTATTTTTCTTCATGGCAAGTAGTGACTTCTGTCAGTTTAATGTTCTTTAGATTATTTAGGAAAGAGTACCAGAAAATCCCTCAAGCCCAGAAATTACTAGGTAGTCATAGACTAAAGTAGGAAAGTAAGATTGAGGTAATTACGAGGGGTAAGTTTCCTCTCTGTCCTCCTGACATACATCCATGCTGAGTTCCTGAAGACAATGAAGCCACCTGAGATTATACAGTTTGAACCAGGAGGACAATCTGGTTGGCATTCCAATGCCGTGAGACTCAGTTGGGTCATCATTGGGTCATCATTCCTGTGACCAAAGGAATTTAAGGAAATGACAAAAGGAACTAAACATGACAATTATGTTTTTAAAAAAGGGATTTCAGTAGCTTTTGTACACAAAGAAGAAGGTGATGCAGATTTTCTTAATGTGATTTTGGTTTATTTACAAAATTATATCTTATGCATGAAAAAAAAATAGTGTTTCCATCTTTTTACACACAGAGAATAATTATAGATCATTGTCCTGGCTTTTTATTTGACTCTGCTTTGATGTTTATTGTATTTTGGTGTTTACAATCTTGCTATGTCTTTCTGATTAATAACCTAAGTAATTGCAAGAAAATACTATATGCGTAGTGCTTCGTTTCTAATAGCTATGTTGTATCCAGTTTTTTAAATAGCAAACCAAATGAATGATATTCTACAACTTAATACATACTACTAAGAAAGTCACATACAACACTCCATATGATAGCGATATTACAAGTGTGTTTTGCTTTGTTTCTTTGTGCAGTACATCTAAACAATTTGTTTCAATGCTAGATGAAAAGATGGAAAAAAACCCTAAACCCAGGCTCTTAGTACCGTTTTAATTAATACAGTTGTAACTTCATCAATTAATAAAAGCAACTATAGCTATGGTCATATCAACTGACAGAAAAAATCCCAAAGTCTTTTCTAAAGCAAATAGGTTGGACTGAGCTAACTACTCAAATGCCCTTTCAGAACTTATATTAACTATGAACCCATAGAATGAAAATTGCAAGCATCTGATAGTTAAACATGTGAAATCATCTTAGCCTCATAGCAGTGTCAGTAAAGTTACATTACTAATTCAAGTTTAGCACTGACAATTATTTATGCTGCAAAACTTGACCAAGCAAATATAAGATTCAGATGGTTTTCTCACCTCTTACTATCCGTTCCTTTGCCTTGTGCAGTTAATGATGAAGCTAAACTAGCCTCTGGTTCACATCTTGGGCAGGTTAATAGGTCTTCCGACTTCATTTACCACTAAGATTTCAGACCATCATAAGTTTAAAACATAACTTCATGCTGACAGTTTAATGGTCAAATAAGCAAAGAGTTAACTTACTTTTAACATCTAAACCTTCTGACCTTTCTTCCAGGGCCACAGAAATGAATTTCAGCATGGATTTTCTGATGTGTCTTTGACTGTGCACATGTGGTAATGTCTAAAACAGCTGCCCATGTTTACATTATAACCCTTTAAAAATATTTTCCTTATCTTTTTATTCTGCATGGCCTCTGTGAGACAGGCGAGGTAAGCAAAGAGATTCTCCTTTTCTTACCTTTTATTTGGTTAAGTCAACCTTCAAAGTCACGTTATAGATCATCTGAGGGAAGGGGAATCTCACGCAAGTTAAACATTCGCCTTTCTCTTTGGCTTTTGCCAAGAGAGAGGTTTGGGGTTTCTTTTATTTTAATGAATGTGTCAGACCCGAAAGTGTTCACCATACACCAGCTCTTGCCAACAGTAGGTCAAAGAATTAAGTCATTGTATTCATGAGTCAGAAATGTCATCCCTTCCCATTACACAGAGACCCTTCACCTTCTAGCCTTGTAAACACTTTAATTGGCTCTTTTCCAGCAAAAACACATTAGTTTTTTTACTTCATTTTAACATATGAAAGTAAAAGGAATTTGCATTGTGGATAAAACTCTATCAATATCAAAGAAGTTATATTTTTGATGGTAGAAGAGAGAACAGTTCAACTTTCATGTGATAAAATAATTATCTTCATTTTTAGCTTTTAATAAGCTTTGTTTAAAAAACTCTATATAATTTTTAATGTTTTCTACTTATAGACATGATACTTGTGAATATCATTAAATATTTTTAATACATGCTGATAAAAGGGAAGGATTCTGCTGAAACTTTTCAGGACATCAGAAGCAAGTAGAAAAAGGAAGAAAAAATTGAAACATGGGCTACATTGAAAAATTGAAATAGGGCTACAAAGATGATTAGGGGACTGGAACACCTCTCTTATGAAGATAGACTAAGGGAATTAGGTCTCTTTAGCCTGGAAAAGAGGCGTCTGAGGGGGGACCTAGTCAACACTTATAAATACTTGAAGGGTGGGTGTCAGGAGGATGGGGCCAGGCACTTTTCAGTGGTGCCCAGTGACAGGACAAGAGCTAATGGGCACAAACTTGAGTATAGGAAGTTCCACCTAAACATGAGAAGGAACTTCTTTCCCTTGAGGGTGGCAGAGCACTGGAACAGGCTGTCCAGGGAGGTGGTGGTGTCTCCGTCTCTGGAGACATTCAAAACCCGCCTGGACGCGTTCCTGTGCAACCTGCTCTAAGGTGGCCCTGCTCTGGCAGGGGGGTTGGACTAGATGATCTCCAGAGGTCCCTTCCAACCCTATCATTCTGTGATTCTGTGATTAGTGATCAATATTTTGCATTTTCTGCTGATCAACAAAAAACTACAAGAAATAATGTGAAAGCACACATTTAAAGAGCTTTAAACTAGCTTCAAAGGGGGAAAGGGATAAAACTAGGCATACTAATGATAAGCTGTGGGACAGCATGACAATATTTGAGGGATGATGTGCTATTGAAGGCTTTCACTCTGCCCCACAATGTGCTGAGTACACTGGAGCGTATTTGAAATCTTTGTACAATAATGCACACAGTATGAGGAATAAATGAGAGGAACTAGAAGCTGTGGTTATGACACTGTTGGTATAAGTGAGACTTGCTGGGAAGAGTCCTGTGACCAGAGTGATGTGATGGAAGGCTATAGGCTCTTCAAGAGGGAGAAGCAGGGTAGGCAAGATGGAGTAGTAGCACTTTATGTAAAGGAGATGCTGGATTGCACAACACTAGCAGTTGGGGACAGCTGGTTGAGAGCTTCTGGGTACTGATTAGGGGGAAAGCTAATAAAGCAGATGTTTTTGTGGAAGTCTGCTATAGATCACCCAGCCAGGTTGATGACACCAATGTATTATTCTATAAGGAACAAGGGAAATGTCTAGAAGAGTTGCCCTTGTCCTTGTGGGTGACTTCAACTTCCAGATGTCAAATGGAACTATGATACAGCAGACATCAATAGGTTGAGGAAATTCCTGAAGTATGTTAAATACCACTTTTTGATATGGATACTAAGGGAGGCGACTAGGAAAGTTGCCCTGCTAGATCTGTTTGTAATAGAGATGTTCTCATGGGTGAAATGATGCTTGGTGGTTGTCTTGGCCACAGTGATCATGAAACAGTTGAGTTTAAAATCTTTGGTGATATAACTGTCATCAGAGCTACTACACTGGATTTTGGGAGAGCAGACTTTAGGCTGCTCAAAGATCTCGTAAGGAAGGTCCCCTGTGAATCTGCTTTTGAGTGTACTGGGGTCCATAAATGCTGGTCAACCTTTGATAACCGTCTTTTAATAGTGCAGGAGCAGGCAATTCCAGTCCGTCATAAGTCAAGCAAGAGGGGCAGAGGCCAGCTAGGTTGAACAAAGACCTCCTTCTGGAACTTAGGTGGAAAAAGAAAGTGCATGGACTTTGAAAGCAAAGTCAGGCTACACAGGAGGACTACAGAGATGCTGTTTGACACTGTAGGGGGAAAATTCATACAACCAAAGCTCAGTTGGATTTAAGTTGGTCATTATTGTGGTGGGTAACAAAAAAAAAAGACTTTTTAAAGTATGCTAAAGCAAACAGAGGACTAAAGAAAACATTGGTCCATTACTTGATGAGTATGGCCACCTCACAAATAGGAAGGAAGATAAACCAGAGACATTTAATGCTTTCTTCGCCTGTCTTTAACACCAGTGATGGGCCCTGGCACGCCTGGAGCCCTGGGTTGAAAGACTACAATTAACAGAATTATCAGTTCACAATTGACTTTGAACTTGTAGAGGATTTGCTGCTTTAATTGAACAGATATAAGCCTATGGGACCCAATGCAAATTATAGGCTCCTAATCTTGCTTTGGTCACTAGTAAAATTATGAAGAAGATTATTCTGGGAGTTATTGAAAAACACGAGAGACAATGCAGTCATTGATCATGAAAGAAAAGTCTTAGCTTTACTAAAATAATACTCTTTTATGACAAGGTTACCCACCTAGTGGACAAAGCGAAGACAATGGATGTGAGTTTTTTACTTTAACAAAGCTGATACTGTCTCTCATAGTATCCTTCTGAACAAAATGTCCACCATACAGCTAGACATATACACAATATGATAGGTGAACAGTTGCCTGAATAGTTGGGTTCAAAGAGTAATGGTGAATGAGGACAACATCTGACTGGCAGCCAGTCACAAGTGGTGCTCTGTAGGCTCAATTTTAAGGGCAGTTCTCTTCAATGTTGTTGTCAAAGATCTGGATATGGGAGTTGAGCACACACTTTGTAAATTCTCTGATAATACTAAATAAGGAGGAGCTGTTGATCCCCTCAAGAGCAGAGAGGCCTTACATGGAAATCTTGGTAGATCAGAGTTCTGGGTAATTGCTAACCATATGGAATTTAACAAGGTCAGATGCTGGATTCTGCACCTGGAACAGTATAATCCTGGATGTATGTATAGACTGCGGGAGAAGAGGCTGGAATGCAGCCTTGCAGAAATGGGTCTGCAGAAATGGGGTGTTGATGGTAGCCTCAATATGAGCTAACAATGTGCCCTGGCAACCAGAATGACCAACTGCTTCTGGGGGTGCATTAAGCATAATATAGCTAACCAGTTGAAAGAAGTGGTTGTTCCACTGTACTTAGCATTGGTGCAACCTCACTGCAAGTACTGTGTGCAGTTTGGGGATGAATAATATAAGAAAGATATAAAAATATTAGAATATGTCCAAAGGAGGGCAACAAAGGTGGTGAAAGGACTAGAGGGCATGACATGAGGGGCTGAGGAGTGACTGAGGATACTAGGTTTGTTCAGTTTAGAGGAGATAGGGATGACCTTATTAATCTTCCCCTTGAAGGGGAGCAGAGATGGAGGTTCTGATCTTTCTGATGTCTGGTGGTAGAGCATGAGGGAATGGCTTAAGGCTGCATCAGGGGAAGTTACCAACTGGATATTAGGAAGAAGTTCTCCACAGAGAGAGCCACTGGAACAAGCTCCTCAGGGAAGTGGTTATGACACCAAGATATATAGTTTGACTTTTATGTTGCCCTGTATGGATTCAGGAGTTGGACTCTATCTTAGTGGATCCCTTCCAACTCAGGTTACTCCATGATTCTACATGTCTTGTTTCAGCCAATTATTACATAAAAGTCATATACTTTGTTCTATTTACATCTGAAGCTAACCTACTGTAATAACAGTTACACGTAATTACATCTCATACTTAAACTAATGATGAAACAGTAATGTATTACCATAAATTCTTGAAGAATAGCACTTTCTATCAATTTCTCAAAAACTGCCAACAATAATAGACTATTTCTGCTCTGAGGAGAGACAAGAAGTACTGGAAATATACTCATGATATTACTTCATCTCACAAGATAACTATTTCACTTCTGCAGAATCATGAGTTATACAGGATTAGATAAATAACAAAGAGGCTATGTGCTTTTATCATTAAATAATACCAACTCAGTATAGTATTGTCTTTTGAAAAGAACAGGGTATCGTGGGAGAAATGTAAGAGGAACACCGAGTGACTTGCAAATTTATCTGAACGTATGAAATTTAAGACCTCCAGAGCTGCTAACTTTTTTTTTTTTTTAACAACACATTCCATTTACGGGAGGATGAAATTGTTGTCCCATGTCAGTCCAGGGTTTTGACATTGCTTTGTGGCAAAATTTCATATGCCATATGAAGGGTAAACAGAATTTTCATTCTCAGCTGTTCTGGGATTCTGTGATGTTACTCTGAAATGAGTATTTCACAGATTTCACAGGTGCATGCATTTTTGGCAGGACAATATTGATGTTGCGCAATTTCAAGGAAAATGGGATAACACACTTATTTAAATTAAGCCACCCAAAATCTTCAAAATCCTAACGATGTCAAATTTTTGTTTTTGATTGAGAATCCCTTAAGATTCAATGGTTTATAATGGTGAAAACAATGGCCTTTGGCACAATGTTTGTTTCACACTGAAAAAGTCAAACAGGTACTAGAATTGCTTTTTAGATTCTATTCAGCAAACTGGGTTGTCAGTGCAGCTAAGAAGTGGACGATAAATTGGAGAATCAAAGACTGTTATTAATAATAGACAAAAGAGAAGAAAAGAGGGCAAATCTTCTAAGAAAGCAATGACTGAAATGTTAAGTAGCAACCATTTTCTCATTCTGTTTTGGATTTTTTTTGCTCAAAAGATCTTTCTCAGTAAATGCAGAATAGAAATAGCAAGGATAGCAGCAGTCACAGATTCTCTGCAGTGTCTTTTCCATGTGCACAATTCAACTTCAGACATCAAAATTTCCTTTCATCTGTAATATTCATGAATCCGTTTCCCATTTTCAAAAAGTGTATAACACGGAGTTACTAGACCTCCTTAATTAATCTTGATATTTTCTCAAATAGGAATATCTGAAAGTAAAATTCTTATTTATGAGTAAAATTCATATTTTATTAAAATACTTATTTATGGGTATCTCTACAAAGCTTGTTACCATAGTATGAGTAACCAAAATGCACTGGTTACTCATTCTATGTTAACAAGCTCTGTAGAGACACCCATAAATAAGTAAAATAACAAGAATAAATAAATTTTTGGTTGCTTTACATTCTAGAACTTAAGACGACTCCTCTGTTGCTTAGAGATCCTATTATACCATTCACATTTAAATTCACCTACCCTTCAAAGAAACAAGCAATCATGCATATAAATGATTTCATCTGAAAAAAAAAACCAAACAAAAAAACCCAAACAACACTTTTAACATATAGGTGAAATAAAAAGCAATAATGTATGTAACCAAATTTTCTTTTTAAAATGTGGATATAACTGAAAAGTTATTATTATTTTTATGCTTATTTTTACTTAGATAAGTAATAAATTATATTTGTTCAGAACATTTCATTTTACAGCCATTTCAACATCTCATTTTATTTTTAGAATCTGTTTGCTACTTAAAGAATAGTTAATTTTTCAAGCAAGATATACATTTCTGAAGCTAACAAAAAAAATATCTTTCCAATTTTAGGACTACAGTTTGCCTCAAAGAGTTTCTAGTAGCTTTATTAAAGCAAGTATCCATTTCATAGACGTAGTACCAAATATATAAATCAAAAATAACGTGTTACTAATTTCCGATCATCATGCTATTAACATTCTTGAAGAATATATCAGGTGTGTTTTTCATATATACACATACATATACAGAACTGATCTTTTGCTGTACCTAGTAGAGACGTATGCGGCTGGGGCAGAACAGGAGTATTGGCAGGTTTATTAGAAGCATTTTTGATCTAGACAATTTATCACAGTCTCAGAAGTCTCAGAACCTCCTTGTCTTTTGCTGCTAATGCATAATTCCTGGTTGAGGGAAGCAATCATGACAACTAAAGAACTTGTCAGGGACAATGTCCTAGTGAATTGATATAAAACCAAATTGACATAATCAGACCCTGTAATCCTTATTTTTTACCTCATATTCCACCCTTTTTTACCTCCTGCACACACATAGCCTTTCCTTACATTCTCTTCCTTCATTCATGTCCTCATGCACACCCACTTTCTCTGACCACACATACAGTCCTATGCAAGCACAGGCAGACTCCATCCTGAACCTATTCATTTTCCAAATTCTGGCATATTCCCACACCCACCCACACCACCACACACATACACATTCAGACCTACCATTAGCTCAATTCATTTTAATCAAAAAAAAGGAAAAGGAAGTTGGCATGAGTAGTAATACAAGTCTAATCACTTTACAAAAACACTGACATTGAATTACATATTCTTTCTACATCCATAACGGGACNAAAAAAAGAGAGAAAATAAAAACATAAGCTCTAATAAAAATGATGGAGTGAACAAGACTGTGTTTTGAAACAGAGCAAACAAGGAAAACAGAAGCATTCAGACTCCTCATAAGGGAAAAGCAGAAATATTTAAAGCAGTGAGAGACAAAAGACAAGTGCAAATTCAAACAGATTTTTATGAAAACAAAAATATTGGATCTATTTACTGCAGAAAAGGCATAAAGGAGAACAGATAAAGACCTCTAGTGACTACCTCAAGAACAAATACAAGAACAAAGCTATATAAAGATAAAATGTCCTTGTATTAGAAAATATGTTTTCTTTAAAAAACATATTCCTTTTATTTTCTTATTTAATGTCAGCACATGTGTTCAAAAGCAATCATGTTTCAAGGCTCACTGAAATCAGCTTTCTCTCCTAGTTTTTTCATATGGAAGCTTCATTCCTCTCTATAAACTTGCCTCCTTTTTCTTTAGCATGGATCGTATAGCTACACTTAATGGAAAATGATGTTTTGTGTCCATACATTGTTATCAACAAAATATGTAAATTTAGTGAATACCAAAGAAAGAGAAGTGAATATGCTGGACACTTTCAGGCTTCTGTCACTTCAGCTTAGCAACCCAATGCTTTCAATAGTGGTGGATTCCCAAAAGAATGCATTTTTATCACTACCTTGCAGAGAAGAATTAGTTCCAACACAAAATTACCTGAATTTTAACTGCTTTTTCAAATTATTTGCATACTTCTGCTTCTCAGTGAACTTCACTTATGTTTCATGATTTCTCTTCTTTTAAAATTCTCAGTCCTAGTGATCCCATAGGGATTCTCTTTAAACACTCAACCTTTGTAGGCCAGAATAGTTGACATTATTCATCTTTTTTAAAGCTTTTTATAAGCAAAAATGATGTTCCACACATTACTAATATCAGTTGTTACCAGTTTCTGTTGGAAATTTATTTTCAGAACCTCGCTCTACTGTTTGATAAATATATATGAGTTGCAATAGAATGCGAAGTTTCACAACATACGCATTATCAGCCAATATCTATAAGTAACAAAAATTCAAAGATAGTACTTCTACAGGACACTTTGAGATTTGCTACAGAAGCAGAAAATAGTAAAAAGCTGCCTTTTTGTGTTTCTTAAGTTAAAAAACGGAAACAAATCAAAACACAAATCACAAAAATGTGAAGGCAGAACGGTGACTACAGTATTTTTCTGATAAGATAAACTGAGATATTTGGTTTTCATATGTATTAAAAATAAAGGTGGATAACAGAACATCCAGATTATTAATTAAAAACATGAAGCACCATCTGTTTGTTATCCTCTATAAGCAGCAGAGAAAAGACATACGCATTGTGTTACATGTGGAAACGTTTTCTGTAAGTATATTGTGCTTCTGCAGAGTCTGGCCCACCCTGAAGCCCATTGCTCCAGAATGTCTGAGTAACACCAGTACTCCAAACAGGCATTTTAAAGCAATCTGCCTGACTATAAATTAGTACTTCTTCCTAGTAATAATGTACCAAATAGAAAAAAACCCCAACTTCTTATGTTCCTGCTACACAGACTTTGAGTCTGCACACATTGGAATTAAAAAAATTACCCATTCACTTACCCTCAAAAACAATTGGGCATGAAAGAATGGATAATAGGAAACTTGGATTCAATTCACAGTTGCAGTGCCAATAGCAAAGAGATGGAGTGATGCTCATTTATTCATTATATAATAAAGCAATAAACGACTACCTATTTGGAGACTACAGATGGGAGTGTTAAAAGGAAAGTGTACAGCATATGTGAACACCAAGTATTCTAAACACTGTTACATCTTTGAATGGTCTGTAAAATGCTAGGCAAGGCTTTCTACATCATTGTCTTCTCAGTCGTTTTTATGCGCACACTAACTTAGCCTTACAGATAGACTCAACAGAAAGTGAGACACCAGTATTTCACTCTTGCTTGTAATGAAACAATTTACTGCACAAATATTGCTCATTATTTCATGTTGTATCACAGAACAAATGAGATGTCCTTTGGCACCTTACAGAAAATCTTCCAAATATAATCTGTCCTACTGTTACTTTTATTTTCTTTTTTTCAAATTACCTTAATATGCTTGACTTTGGTCCAAAATTCAATAGCCATGGGGATTATTTCCATGTTTGTATTATAAAATGTAGGAATAATTATAGAATAGCTCTCTGTTTTCTACATCTGGTACTATTCATTTAACACCTAATCTTGAAGCCTCACAAGGCTATTTTATAATTCTCTCAGTACTGGAAAAAAATAGCTGTTTTAATTTTTATCTATTAATTATTCATTTCATTCGATATTGTTTTAGAAGTAATTTTGAGTCACTGAATAGATTCTTTTTTCCAGATTTATGACAGAAAAATATCTGCTACTTTTATATTTGATTCTGAATGCAAGAAAATAATAAAGGATTCCTGCTGCTGTAATTTTCATTAAGGTTTGCTACTATTGCCTGCATAACTGTAAAACATTACATATATTTACAATCAGAATTTTTCTGATTCTTGGAAGGTAGAATGAAGGGAAAAGTCATAAGATCCTTATGTCTTACGGAAAATATCACATTATATGCTTCAGATTTGGATATGAAAAAAGACCCCTTTAAAGTTACTATAATGAGAACAATTACCAAGGACTCTATTCAGAGGAGGATTTAACCACTCCAGATAGGTCTAAAAAATAAATGCTGTCAATACTAATAATATCTAATTGTTCCTGCATGGAGAAATAAACGGAATTCTCCATGAAGTAGCAATTTAAGAAGAGGTAATGCTATTATATACAGAATGCAGTAATTAATACACATCCTTTTTCCAGGATATGTTTACATGTTCTCTGTTTATGGTTTTGTTGCCTTTTTAATAAATATGGCTATTAGTAAGGGGTTTTTGAACCTCATAGATACACAGAGATATACAGATAAATATTGCCAATATACATACAATTAAGTTTCAGATTCATATACCCTAAGTTTAGTCACCAAAAAGTTTGTCATATAGTAAGTCATTCAGACTTCCAAGGAAACAGTAGAGGAATACAGTGACAAATCTCTGTTTGATATTTCTAATATAATTTTTATACATTAACGAAACAGTTGAAGAAAATCTGCCACCTGATTTTTTTTTAACCAAAGGCCCAATGAATAAATATGAAGATATTCTCATAGCATTTTTATCAGGCGTTGATTGATTGCTACTGGAGAAACTTGTAAGGATACACTGACATTTGAACCCTCAAACTCTTTTCTTTGGTAGGCAGGCATCCTCAGAACAGTTTAGGCAGGCATTTAGGACACCCCCTGCTGCCCATGCAAAACTTAAAGGAAGATTAAAGTTACTAATTATTTTTCTCTTATTATCTATATAAAGTTCCTACATAAAGAATGATAGAGGAAAATTAAGAATATGAAAGAAAGAATTCCATCCTACAGTTTCATTTTTTTTTAGGTTCTTTCAGGCATTGATGTGCAGTTCATCATTTAGTTATTTCTTCGAAAGTGTAAATGCATTGAAATGTAACAGCGTAGCTCAAGGGTGGGTGTCAGGGGGATGGGGCCAGGCTCTTTTCAGTGGTGCCCAGTGACAGGACAAGAGCTAATGGGCACAAACTTGAGTATAGGAAGTTCCACCTAAACATGAGAAGGAACTTCTTTCCCTTGAGGGTGGCAGAGCACTGGAACGGGCTGCCCAGGGAGGTGGTGGAGTCTCCGTCTCTGGAGACATTCAAAACCCGCCTGGACGCGTTCCTGTGCAACCTGCTCTGAGGTGGCCCTGCTCTGGCAGGGGGTTGGACTAGATGATCTACTAAGGTCCCTTCCAGACCTATGATTCTATGAATGCGCAGCCTTTTTTGAGAGGCAGTAGGTATTTTATAAGTAACATTGATCTGGTGAGCTCTGCTTTAAACTTTGACATTAGAATTCTGCTCTTCCAAATCTATTCCATTCTTTGGGAATTGTATATTTCACGATTTCCAGAATTTCTGCTTTATTTTTTTTTTTTGACTTAGGCTTACTCCAGAGGATCAGGCATTCCTATGAAAGAGAGGTTAAAATTTTTCATTGTCCAACACAAAGCTTAGCTCCCAGATTCAGATATTCTAAATTTATTCCCACTTATTATAATTCTATTCTCATTCTAATTTTACATTTACCTTCAGTTTGTAGTCTTTATCGCCTGCAAAGTGACATAACACTACAAAACGTGGTCTGCAGCTTACCCACAAAACCTTTATAATTTTTTTTAACTGAGTTCAATGTTAAGTGCAAAAAACATTCTGCAAAAATACATCAGGGAAAGCTCACTTGCCTAAGAAATAAAGAAATCACTTTCCCTAGTCGTCTTTCTATGTATACAGATAAGATATTATAACCGAAGTCTTTAGCTCTCCTCAGTGAGTGTACTTAGAAGATTGACTATTTCTGTGGGAAAGTCATTCTGAGTAGGAAATTACACTTTAGCAACAGATACTTAATTCATCTGGAATCCTCACTGACAATTTTCTGAGCAGGAGCCTCTCATCTGAAAAACATAGCCATCTAAATGTAGTAACTTATCGACTATTTTAAATAAAAATTGGTCACAAATATAAAAAACTAGGACTGTGAGGGTGTTTTATATACTTAAATTATGCAGGTGATCTTAAAATGACACCCTAATGTTTTCATTTAACTTTCCCAAAATTCCATCTTGTTTTGTGAATATCACCTTGATTTTCATTTTTTCTTTTTTTTTTTTTTAATAAAGAAATGGTTCCCAGGAAAGCGTTCTGAAATTAGGTGCTTGTTTTGGCGGGAGAAAGAGACAGGAAAGGAAGGCAGTAAAATTGCTACTGATATTTGTATGAACTATGTCATCTGAAATATCTAGCTGTTATTTTCATATACATAGGGACATTAAAGTAAATGTAAAGTCTGTCCATATGTGTTATCATTATGTACCATATAAGAAGGGAAATTTGAATTGAAGACATTAAATGCATGACATGTCCCACATAAAAGTTTCAAAGGAAATGCTGGCAATAATCTATATAACAATCTTTTTTTTCTCCACTACAAAGGAAGCCCTATGTCACCCAACCATCTCATTCCTTTTGACCCAATTTCATTGAAGGAAATTGACTCCTTTTTTGCAATACACCTGAAAGAGTGAGCCATTCAGTGATTTGGCAGAAAAATAAATGAAAGCTTCTACAGTTCATGAGATAATACTTTTATGATTTCACTGAAGTTACCTCATAAATATAATGATAAACAGAAGGCCTTGCTATTTTTCTAGCAGGAATAACTTTTAAAAAAAATTTATAATTTCCCTTGTGGTTTTACTGCGCCATATGGATTTTTTCTAGGAATATTTTTAGCAGGATAAAAAATTGACTGGATATCATTTACTCACAGACAGCTAAGATATCCTATTACTATGCAGCTCTTCAGAGTTCTGTACAGTACAGCTACAGTGACTGTGAGCATGGCGATATTTTTTGATGGTAACCTTGCTCATTGTACCACTGTCTGTCAGGAATAGATTGTGATTTCTTTCCGTCTCCTTGTAAAGAAACAAGTACTTAAAGCACAGTCCAGACATTTGTATTACAAAATTTAATAATGATTATTAGGCCCAAATAGAGGCAGAAATAGATTAGGATTTTTATTGGATCATGTGTTGAGTCTTTTTAAAGTTGACATACCTTACAGTTTTAATAAAGTTTCGTTCAAATGCATAATAATAATTCATTTTTTGCAAAGGGTTTGTATGCATTGTATTTATTCATTACAAGAATGCCTATTACTGATACTGGCAGACAACTATTAACATCAAAATTCAAGTATGTGCCAAATGGTCAAGCACTTTCTGAAATCTATGATCCACTGCAACCTGATACTGGATGGAAGTGTATGATGCATTATGGGGAACGCATATCTGCAGAGATGTTTTGAGAGATGTATATAGCAATATAGAACAATAGAGAACTGCAGTTTAATGCTGTATGAACTCAAAATGAAATGCCACTACCCCACAAACAAAGCAGCTTTTACAGTATACTGTTCTTTGACAAGTTCCAATTTTTCAACTCAATTAGGTACAAAACCCAAGCGTTGAAATGGCTGAATTTCCCCATGGAACAGTAATTTCAATTTTGCTCAGCTGTACTTAATGTTACCTCAGCAACCTTCTTTTTTGCCTGTTACACAGGTTTGTTTGTATTACCAGTGGGAAAGCATCCTTCATTTATGAGGTGGGAAAGCAACCTCTGCAGAGCCATTACTTCCCCTTTCCATAATGGTGTGAAGAAAGTAGGCTGAGCCTTGATATTATTTCTTTACCCAAGAATGTAACTGCACTAACACAGTGGCACCTGGCCATATAATTGCATGAAGTATAGAGCTGTTGTATTACAGACTATTCAACCTGGAGGTGATGGCGGAAGGTAGATTGTGGCTGAGTTACAATCTGCATCTGGGGCACAGCAAAAAAAATCATATGCTGTTTGCTTTTTCTATGTGCCATGGGCACCGTATTTGTACAAAGCCACAATTTAGTTATACGCTATAGCCACGGCAAAGACTATGGTCTAGCAGTATATCAACTGAATAATTGTTTGGCTAGGATAACAATGTCATTAATTTCAGTAAAATCATGGTGGGACTCTAGAACTGAAATGAAATTTTTTTTTTGAAATATGATGTCTCTGCAAAGGAAATTAAATATAAATCAACTGCGGTTCCAGAAAATATTAGATCTACTGGATTTTTGGCATAACATCATTTTAAGCTACTAAATTCTAGTTTCTTAGAAAGTCTACAGATATTATTTATTATCTCCAAAAATTATTTTCAAGGGTCATAAAATTGTTCTTTGAAGATATACTTCAACATTCATTGACCTGATGGCTTCACCGTAATGCAAGCCAATGTATTCGTATTGTAGCTTTCTGTATTCTGTCATTTGACATCTCTGATGTTAAAGCTGAAAATTAGAAGGAAATAGCTTTTTGATACTCACCATATATTGCCTTTAAGGGAAAATCTAAGACATCAATTCACGAACATAAGGGTGTTTTCTTCCCTGTGAAATTACTCCAAAGTTAGCAGAGCTGTCCCAGGACAGTGCTGCTGTTCAAATCATAGATATTGTATTCCAGCCCTAACATACCACTTTATTACCTGGATATATATGCAGTATTGAAAAATAATTAACTAAGATGTTAAGAATAACTTCCTAACCAAGTTCACTTTAATAAAATTTTTGCATCCACAAAAGAGTTTGGCTTATCCATCCAGTTAATTGTGTTTTAAAATTGTTAATCTATGAACGGACCAAAATACATCTTCTATTATTATCATGCCAACTAACTGAAGAGGTGTATATGCCAAGTATGATTAGGTCCAGCCACGTGTAAGTTCATAAAACAGACATCATTCCACTTTCCCTGCTTTCTAGAAGAAAGAGAAATGTAAAGCAAACTGAGAATACCATTTAATGAGAACCAAAAAAACTGAACTTCTATCTGCTGTGCCTAACTACAGAAGTAAGAGTTAATGACATTAATCTTTACACCGTGATTCAGTGTTTTCAGATACCTAAGGTTCATTGGTATTTCAGGCAAAGCTCTGCAATCTATGATCTATGATGTGGTAATGCTATATTAAAAAAGGATAATTAGGCCTTTTAGAAGATGGTACAAGAAACAACAGTGGAAAGAATTTGTACAGTGGATTACAGTATTTATAATAAAAGCATTGTCCTGGATTGACACAGCTGTAACAAAGTATTGAACACAGTCAATCATACTTACGTTCTTTTTTCTGCCAAATTAATTTTAATCTATATGGGTTTTTGTCAGTAACTTATTTATGGCTTAACACCTTCCTGTATATTAACTTAGTAGGTCATAAATGGAGTCTATTGATTTTCACAGTTAAGCCACACAGCTCCAGAAAGGACATTTGCTCAGAAAAGCACTGCACCTTCAACATTCTTCTCTTGGTTGCTTCACTGTTTGCCTCATCAGCACACCTATATAACTGTTTTCTAAGAACAGATTGATTAACATCAAGTTGGTCTCAACAGTCTCATTACACACTGATACTGAGAGTCAATGGCAAATAACAATAATGCAAACCCAGTGAAGAATGCTTTGAAAGTCCAGAGACAGGTAGAAAATGCATTTTGTTGGAAATAGACAGAGATTGTCTACACGTTAAGCAGAGAGAATCCAAGTACTTACTTAGAACAAAAAGGAAAGAAAAAGACACTGTAAGTACTTGATATATCAAGTTAAGCATCACATATGGCTTTGCAGGTTCAGTGCCTAGAAGATAAATGAGTAGAAACACATACCAGGTATTAGTCAAATAATCCAGTCCACCTAGAGAAAGAAAAGTGACTATATTGATCTTGTGTATAACAAAAGCTTGATTTTCCTTAAACTTTCTGAAAACTGGACTGATGGTTCTGTCTGTTCTCACTAATGAAAGCAGAATCAGCTGCTATTATACTGTTCTCATTAGGGCCAATAACTTCACATCATTCCCATTTATACTTTGAAAAAAAATTTGAATGTAGTAAGATGAATTTTAACCTTGTGAAATTTTAGACTTAACTGTCTCATTTAACTAAAGTACTTATGTGCTACATGTCTCTGAGATGTATGTCATAGTAGCTTCATTAGCTTCATTTACTTTTATTTTTCTAGACTCCTGAAAGGATCATCTGATGTCCTGACCCAGCCCATTGAAAAGGATTTCTCCTTTTACGTGTATTTCCAGTTTGTTTTATGAGCAAGTATATGCATCTGTTTGCTACAAAAAAGTATTTATTGCAGCAAAGAGATTTCTCTTTTAAGTCTCCTATTTAGATCCTTTTTCAGTTTCATGGCATGGCATGTGCAGTGTCATTCCTCCCAGTTTATTGCTTATTATGTATTGGTGCTTTTTCTTTTACTTCAAAACTAATTTGGACTTTCTCATATAAACTACTGATAGTGTATTACTGTCACATACACACAATTCTTCTCACCCAGCTCAGACATGCAGATATCTGAATCGGGCCTTGCAATATAGTAAATAAAGAGAAATATATATATATATAGTTTGATACATTTGATCTATTTTAGGCCAGGTAGACAGGTGAGATGAATCAGCCCCTAAAAGCGCAAACCTAACTACCTTAAATGTAGATACTCAGACTATAGACAGTTCAGTTAAGCAAGATAAAGTTTTCCCATGATGCTTATTCGCATATTCAGACCACTATACTTGGCTTAAATATAAAACTAGAAAGGAGATAATTAGATGCAAGACTGAGCTTTACTATCTTGAAAAAAACAGTCCATTCTCTGTTATCTACATAAGAATTCATTATTATAGCACATAATTTAATGATTATGTAATCAGTTGTTTGGCTGTCTCTCTCACTGAAGTATTTCCTTTTGTACTTTTCCCATTAACAGTAATAATGTTTAAAATTGTTTATTTTTCACAAATATTGCCATATGTTAATGACCCACTAAATGTAGTAAGAATATCAGATTGTAAACTGTTACCTAAATTCTATGGGGCCTGCAGAGGCATTGACAAATGCTAATATTCAGGAAAGTGTCATGGTTTGGGCTGGGCTGGCCAGTAAAATGAATGACAGATGCTTTTTTTAACCTGTCTCCCCTTCAAAGGAGGGAGAGAGCATGTCCCTCCAGAGGAGAGTAAATGAGAGAGTTATGAGCTGAAAAGAAACCTAACTACTTTAATGAAATACTAATAATAACATAATAAAAAGACAAGATAATATCATTAATAAGAAAATAATGAAATATAGACAACATATACAAAATTCCTATCAAGCTCCCAGGATCACGTCACCAGCAGGCACTGGGAAAGCCAAATACTGGATTCAGCAATGGATGGGAACTGAATTCCCGACCTGGATTCAGGAATGCATGGATTAGGACCAAAGGCAGATGAACAGACGAATTCCTCCTCAGACACCAGCCATTGAAGAAGAGAGGGCTGACCCCTTTATCCCTCAACTTTATACTGAGCATGATGCAGATGGGATGGAATACCCTGTTGGTCTGTTTTGGGTCCCATGTCCTGTCCGCTCCTCCCTGTAGGTGTGACCTCTCCATACTCTTCCGCTTCTGACCCTCCAGCAGGTCATATAACAAAGTTACCTGACCTTGATTGTTACAGCAGGAAGTATAAGCAGGAGTCTCACTGCTTGCCTGGGGGTTGGAACTAGATGATCTTGAAGGTCCCTTCCAACCCAAAACATTCTATGATTCTATATCATTCCTTGACATTCACTATAAACATCAGACGTTATCACTCTGGAAGCAGACACTGAAAAACACATTTTAATTTCAGATTTAGAAGGGGGTTTACTGAAAAGTAAAATTGCCGAAATGAAAATTGGTTCTGTTTTACCTCAAATTAGGACATCACAATAACACAATAGGAAAAAAAAAAAAGAAACAAACTGACAATGGCTGTTAATTAGACACAGTCAAAACCTGAAATATCCATGTGCAAGAACAATAGAAATCTTTTAGTCTGAAAAATTCATTAATTCCGAGGAATTAGTTTCTTCCTCTGTGTGTTTCTAAAGAGAACTCCAACAAAAAGACTTTCTCCTGAATTAAGTTTTTCTGTACAGTTAGATAGCCCTGGCAATGTAGGATGATGCACTTTTATGCCAAACATACGCATACACTAGCCTGAAGATAACTGTGAAACGATCCCATTCATCTCCATGGAGTGTTAAATGTGGTGCCTAATTAGCTAAATCTGCTCACCATTTCACTGCTGATCACCCCCTTTTACATACGCAGCTAAAGCTATCCATTTTGACTAAATGGCACTGTTAAAATCAGAGGAGCTACAGAAACAAAATTATAACAAACCAAAACAAAACTATAAAGACAAAAAAGCATTCAGGATGCAGAAAATTTTATCATCTTCGCCTTTGAATCTACTTCTCTTTTTTTGTGAACTTAAATTTTTTTACTTAGTTTGTTGTTATTATTGTTGCTTTTTCCATGGTGATACATTCATTCATTAAAGAAACTACATCAAACTATGAACTATTAAGTAAATAATCTCAAAGTTTTTTCAGACACCCAAACTGCGAACATACTGAGGTTTAAACTTATGGTGGCTCTCCACTGTTACATTTTTCAGTATATATGCCACAGTTAAGAATTCGCTAATATATGGGATCTTTTCAAACTGCTACTTATATAAACACCATGGAAAGAAAACTGGAGCGAAAATGAAGGACAGACTCAGAATGTTCCTTGAGAATTAAAACAAGGCAAGCCTAAGTTTAAATCCTGAGGCAACAAGCTACATATGTTCACCACATGAGCAAGAGACATGATTATGGTGGGTGTGAAAGCTATTCTGTATCCTTAATATCGACTTTGTACACTTCCTTTGAGCATCTGCTAACATTTTAAATTTTGAAGTGGAAGTTTTAAAGATACTGACCAGGTGGCAGCAATATCTAAAAAGCTGTGAAGTGGAGATGAATTAATAGAGAGTTGGAAGTTGGAGTAACATGAGATCTGAGACACCTATGTGTTCATTACTCTCATGGGCAGTATGTGTCTGGATCAAAAAATCAAAAAGTAGTCTTCATGACCTCCTTAATTCAGCATGATTTTCAGCGTGCTAATGATTATGGCAATGGATAGGGTGCATCACACCTTAAAGACAGAAAGCCAGGATGGAGAAAAATGAAAGTGTAATTTGGTGCAGCATTTTGTCAGTCAGACTGTGTCTCTAGGCAGCAGACAAAAACCTACTACATCCATGAATGTGGATTCTCTTGGACAGGTTCTACTTTAAGTATGAATAACATCTCTGGTAGGCAGAAGGTGAAGATATTCTGCTCTTGAAATCTAGACTTACAACTGTCACAGCCAGTCCAACTCTTGTTTACCACAGTTTTACCACGTATAAGGTAGGCTAATGCTACACATCCTTGTTTAGAAGTCTTGTAAAATGATTAACAGGGTTAAACATTGACATTTTTATATATGAGCTCTCAGTTAGTAAAAAGTGCATCAGTTAAATAATTACCTGAACTGTAAATCTGAACAATCCCTTATTTGAACATACTCAGAAATAGTTAACACAATCTAAATCCCATTTATGGTTGTGTAAATTTGATTCCATATCTAACATTACCGAATATCAGAGCGTAATAAGGTTATATATATATTGTAGGTCAGAGAAAATAAAATATTTTATAAAAAGAGGATTTGAAAAGCCGAATTAGTGTGAAACTGGTAAAACATCTAGTTTTCTAAACCTACCTTGGGGAAAATATTTGTATACAGAGATAAATTCTTAAATATTTCCAGTAAGTGTTACCAAGCAAGGACACATCTGACTGGAGATGCTCATTACTTTAGTAATGCAGTTCTAGTCAACATTACCATGAATATGTTTCCTACAGTAACCAGAACATTTTAAGAGAATAATAAATCAAAACATTTTGAAGATACATTTTTTGATGAGGAACTCACTGAATATTTTCTGTATCTGTCATAGCAGACTTCTCTTAATAGCATTGCCTCTAGTATCACATAAGTAGAAGCCTGATGCTGATCAAATTGATTACAGAATACAACCCATTAGTAAAGCTGGTTTCAGTCATCCTTTCCTTCCATTTGCTTTTAATTTACATAATAACCTTTCAGTTGAGGTAATAGTCAAATGTTCTCAGAGACAGCATGAGTGTATCTTTATGCAATATTTAATCAGCTATTGTCCACTTTGATTTGGATGAAACACAATCCCCGCTCCTGCTGCTCTCACTGTTACCCATTTCCTGAAAACAATATTGTTCTTTTGATTGTAGAGTGGGTTTACTGGCTAGAAATTTATTCACATTCATAAATCCTTCACAGAGATATGTTGTTGTGAAGTCTTCTTTTTGAGATGGAAGGGCGGTGGGGGTAGTCGGCCAATCATCATTACCCCTTTCAAAATACAGAACATTTTATTTTTCTACCCTGAAAACAACTACATTCACAATTAGCTAGAATTAACACTGATTTCTACTCGGCAAAGTTGCACAACTTGATTAAGCTGCGTTATTATTATCAAAACTATGTGTCAAATAAGACCATTCTGTTCCACAAGCAGTCTGTATCACAAGTCAAGTATGAAATGGTATAGCCAAAGGTCTTCAAAAATGATGTATATGATGAGCTCCTTGAAGCTATGGGTAGAACAGGACAACAGGAGAATACTTTGTTTACCAACAAAAAGGTATTCTACCTCAGAAAATTATTGAGGTTTAATGGCAATATTCAGCATATTGAAACACTAAAATATTGTTGGCTGTTTAGAGAGTTTCTGGTGAACTTAAGAGATCAAATAGGAACCCTGGGCTCTAAGGATTCAATTCTAAATGTCTGTTTAGTTGAGGCAGAAAGGAAAGTAAGCTATGATACTTTAAATAATTATGTCGTGTGGTCTCTCAGCAGTAAGTTTTTGGCAAGCACATAGAAGTAGGCATTCAAAATGGGTTTTAACAGAACAGTCGATTTTTTAGTCACATCCGTTTTACTGTGGTAACTACACTACATCTATTATAGGTAAGCATTCAACATATTAAGGCTACCTTTTAGCGGTTTCAGGTTTTCTCTGGAGTTGTGCAGAGAAGCAGAAAAGATCATGGGGGGGGGAACAAACAAGGCTTTTTAGCAAACATGCAACAATGAACAGCTGTAGGCTTTCAGCCTGGATCTTTCTGCCTTTGCACATCTAGCTCCACAATTATCAGAAGAAGCCAATGCCCAAATACTTGCTCACAACTACTGTCCTTTACTCAATCTAAACCCACCCAGTCTCTTAAAATCACAAGATTGACTTGAATTTTTTTCAGATAATTAATGTGGTTTGGATTTGTTTGGTTGCCATTTCGGGAGTCTCTAGAGACACTTTTTTTCTCTCAAAAATTGTAAATACAGTGGTATAGAACCTTAAAGGTAAAACTAAGTATCTTTCCTATATGATAGGCTTCTTTTTAAACTTTGGGTTGTATAGGCTCGATTTGGTCAGAAATATAAACAAGTAAGAGTCATCAGTGCCAGTAGGCATAGGGTATATAAATGTCTTTTTGGATTTGAGCCTTACTGTCTATGTACCTCAGCTTCCCAGCTTAAAAAGGAGGTTATCAAGCATTGNAGCAATTCATCACAGAAAATACCAGTCTGGTAGAGTTACCTTTGTACTTTGTAAGTGTGCATAATATTACACTGTCACCATGGTTATGGAAGCATTTTTTTGCATGGTTCATTTTAAATACACAAATAACATGCAGAGAAAAAGCCACAGCACAAAGGAAATTCAACAATGGAATGCAAAAAGAAGACTAAGTGATACCAAGATACAAGGGTAATAACATGCAAGATCCAATTACCAACAGCTGGCCTTCATCCGGGCAGGATTTGTGAAGGAGGTGTGAATGGTACAGCCAATACTTTATCACACAGCATTATTTATGAAAATCCCTAAACCTGTAACTTCACATTAGGAAG
Organism: Rhinoptilus africanus; assembly: GCA_013400135.1. Taxonomy (NCBI): domain Eukaryota; kingdom Metazoa; phylum Chordata; class Aves; order Charadriiformes; family Glareolidae; genus Rhinoptilus; species Rhinoptilus africanus. The sequence goes on along the minus strand of VXBO01006128.1, from coordinate 68,972 downwards.
TATTTGACATAAAAATCTAACAAGAATTGCCTGTGTTCTTATACAGAGTTTAGAGATCACGCACAAAACTGCTGTAATACAAATGGGGTCTCTTTCAAATGGAGGTCACATCTATGCTAGAGCTTTCAGGTATGGTTTTAAGAAGGGAGATTACAGCAAGTGTATCCACATGTGATAGTTTCAAATTGTGTTTTGTCATTTTGACCTTCTTCTGAATTGAGATAGCACTAACACAACTGCTGCACCTTTTTGTGTGGTTTCTACAAAACAGAAAAAGAACTTGCAGCTCACAAGCTGTGCACATTTCTGCTGCTTCAATTAATCTATTGATAGCAATGGTTCAAGTAATAAGCACCTGTGGTCTTTGTAGGTTTCTTCTGCTAGCATGAGCCTCTGCAGTTCATTTGCTTTCCAGTAAGTTGAAGAAATGGTCAAAAATTAAAAAGGCTGACGATGGCACTATGTCATGATCTTTCACAAGGACATGAAATTACCCATGAAAATCTTTTCATAGAATAGAAAAGGCAGGAACAACACTTTACTTCTTTTTTAACTTTTATTTTTTCCAAAATAGTATTGCTTTTCTTCCTCTAAAGTTACGTTCACTCCTAATAATGTAAGGAAAGTATTGTAAAAGTTTTTCCCTTTCCAATGAGCTGCTGCTACTATGAATGTACTATTGTTTTATTTATGGCCTACATATGAAATTTGTTTTACTTATGATCTGCATGTGAAATTGAGCTGGCCTATTTCAATCAGTGCATTATTACAGCTTTCAGGAATAAGTTCTGGATGTTTTCAAACCCTAATAAGAAGGTCAAAGAGTATATGAGGAATAAGTGGACAATTGAAGACTCTTACATTTCTTATTCTGGTTAGTGGGTTCAGAAATTTCATAATTTTTCTCCATTGGTCATGTCCATTGAGCTATCCTTTGGGTCACAGAATCATGCTGGGTGGAACTGACCTCCATGGGCAGCTAGTGCAACCACATACTCACAAAAGGTCCAATAAAAGTAGGTTACATAGGGCCATGTCCAGGCAAGTTTTGAAAAGCTCCACAACCTCTCTGGCAACCTGTTCCTGTGTTTTACCATCCTCATAGAAAAAGACTTTTCTCCTTTGTCTCTCTGCACATGCAATAAGCTGCATCTCCTGACCATTTTTTGTGGCTCTTCAAAGAGCTTGCTCTAGTATTCCTGTGTCTTTCTTGTACGAGAAGCCCAAAACAGGACACTACTCCAGATCTGATCTCACAGTGGATGTCAAGTAGATGTCAAGTAGAGACCTAAAACTCCTGGCAGCACTCCTGCTAGCACACGCCAGGGGGAAGCTGATCTTTTTTGCAGTAAGGGCAGACTGTTGAATCATCTTCAAATTCTTATGTAGCAGGACCCTCAGATCCTTTTCTGTAAAACTGCTTTCCAACCACTTGGCTCCCAGCTGGTACGGTCGCATGGCATTATTACTTACCAGATGCAGGCTTTGCATTTGTCTTTGTTGATTTTTATTATGTCTCTGCTAGATCAATTCTTTAGTCTTCAAGGTTTATCTGAATAACATCCCTGTCCTCCACAGCACTGATGTCTCCTCACAGTTTGAGACAATGAGCTTGCTGGTCCCACTCTATCTCATCATCCAGGCCATTAATAACAGTGTTAAACATTACTGCCCAAGCAGCCCTTGCTGAAGGACACCCTGTAACAAGCCACTGGTTGGACTTCGTACTGCAGATCACAACACTCTGAGTCCAGTGCTCCAGACAATTTTCCAACCAATTTATTGTCCACTTATGAGTTCATATCTCATTAAATTGCCTGTTATAATATTATGTCAAGCAGTGTCAAAGTCCTTGCTAAAGTCAAAGTACACTACAGTACCTGCTCTTTCTTTAGCTTTGCAGCTAGTCATCTCATTAGGCAAGTCAATCAAGTCAGTGAGGCAATCATTCCAAATGACAGTGGCCATTCCAGATCAACTTCTCATACTTCATGTGGCTGGAAAAGACTTTGAGGAGTTCTCAGTGAGTATGGTGAGACTAACCTACCTGTAGTTCCCTGGTTTCTTCTTTTCACCCTTCCTGAAGATGGCTGCAACCTCCATGTTGCAAGCATTCAGTTCATGAGTATATGACTGCGGATGAGGACTTTCAGTAGAAATCTCACTGTGGATGAAAACCGACCATGTCCCAAACAACCTTATATTCAGAGTAAGAGTTTATGTCTCATGCCAGATGAGGTTCAGGTACTGTTTGGAAAGGTCGCATAAGAACTTAAACTTTACAGTCTTGGTCAAAGAGAGAAAAAATGAGTTACTTCCAATTAAATTGCAGGCTGTAGAAGTAGATACCCTAAAATGTTCACAAAATATTCAAAGAACAGGATTCTGATCCCTAAAGAGTCACATAAATACTTCAGACGATTAGAAAATCAATGTTAACGTGTTGTTTAAAAACAATGAGAATAGGGACATTTGTTACTACTTCTTTAATAGGCTTATAATGCACTATGGTCTCAGCTTCTGGACTTCATGCCTTCCATGAATTATATCCATACACTCCACAATTTTTGAGGATAATGTTCACAATTCTCTTTTGATTGCTAGTTGTTAATAGGATTAAATATTTAAAAGAGTTGTTGGGTTTGGGTTTTTTTCGTCTTTCCAGTGAATTTTGATTGAATACTGGCTAGTTGCAGATACAATCAGACATTTAATTTGAAATACACGCTTTGTTAACATCCTACAAGACGTAGCTGAGAATGTTTGATATTTGTATGTTATCCAAATTTAACACGTCATAATCATCTCCAGTGTTTCATGACCCCAGTTGAGCTTCTGTCATGCAAGAATTAACACTTTACCTCCAGTTTTTTCACTTTATTCCACATGTTTATCTCTCACACTATTTTCAAATACGTTTTGGACTAAGTAACTATCGAAGGGTACATTATGTATTGCAAAGACAAGTACTACGTTTTTTGTGTGCTCGCTGATTTCATATTAGCACTAATGGAAGTTAAATGCATGCACATCACTCAGCAGTCCCTGAAGAGGGAACGAAATGGCTGGGTAGAACAGGTTTCACTGTCAATATCATAGCTGTCATTTGAAAAAAAACCCAGAAAACTGAATGAAGGGAGAAATATAATCACTTCTCTGTTCAATTCAAATAGACACTGCATTGCCTCAGTGATAAAAAATTTGGCCAATATTGATAAAAATTAATTACTTTCATACATGCAGTCCAGAAGACCTTCAAGTGGGCTGAGGAGCACTGTTGCCTGTTTCACCTGATTTCCCCTATGGTTTTGAATGAGTCACTTAACGATAGATCTTCAGCCCCAAGTGTTCATGCAGCTGGCCCCTTTGCAGAACCCACTTTGAGAAAAGGGCTCCATTAACAATTCATAGTACCGAACATTCTCATGAATTTTGGAGCCCAAGAGTTCTCTGCTTTCAAAACATGGAAAGATGTAATAGTACCAAATGGGATAATGAGAGCACGCAGGACTGTTAGTTTCAAGCTTGAAGGAATCCATACCCACTTTTCCAGGAGAGTGCTCTACCAATAGATGGTCTTCTGAGAGGATTCCATTATTCCTAACTACTCATTTTTAACTCGGCTAACTAATTAGTCTGTTGGTTTTTCCATAAGCTTGTGGCAAAAACTTTAGGCTTTTTGCCTGAATTAAATAATCTCAAGTTTCATTCTCTTCCCCAAGGATTTGCATGGTATGATGCAGTAGATATTACTGCAGTGGTGGCTTGAACATAGAAAGCCCATCTCTTGGAAGAAAGTCCTATATCCAAATGTTTAGAATCATTTTAACATTTCTTGTCCTTGGAGAAGATACTCAAGTACAGACATTTTTCCTACTCATATCCTGAGTATTATATAAAAGACAATTTGAGGCATATTTCTCCACTGTACTGTTAGTCAAGGAAGAACACAAAATGCAAATCATTGTATCATTGTGTCTATGGTCTAACCACTAAACCATTCCTAGTAAAGCATGTTTGTGCTTTCTAACAAACATGATTCATTGGGTATGCAATTGTGGAAGTGTGTTTAGTCTGTTAGTTCAGCTGTTGAGGCTGAAACTCTACTGAGCATACCCCAAACCGGAAGGCTGTATGTCTCCTCACCTTAGATTCACTTTGAGGTTAAGCAGCAGCTGATAGGTACATTGGAGACTAAATTATCTTCAAATTCCTACATATGTCTCATTGTGGGTGATGGATTGCAGCAATCAATGTATCTGCCCACATCTGCACAACTTCTATTGGTTGTGGCCAAGCGTGGACTAGTATTTGCACATCACATAAAGGTGGTCCAGTCAGTAGTATCCATACTGAGTGTAGGTGGGTTTTGAAGCTGATGCAGCACTCAGTCTCTCAAGTTTCCTTGCTTTTTGACTTAATCTGAACTTTGACCATAACATAAGCCACCGTGAAGCAATATGACAATCAAGAAATTTTTACTTGAGTAGGAGATGGAGCTCTAAGGTAACATCATAGTTAGGTAACATCAGTGTAGCCATTGTTCTTGTGTTTGCTTCAGCTGCCCTTAAAGCAGAATAAATAAAATAGTGTCAAGACAATACAGCAGTGTGTCAGTGGAGGAGTAGACAATGTCATACAGATAGTTAAGACAGATGGGGGCAACTTAAGTATTGTGACAATTCCTTCCCTACTTGGATATGAAAGAATTCCCCTGATGGAAGAGAACTTGCTAGAAGAAAAAAACCAGAGGAAAGCAGCTCCTGCCTTGTCACTCTCTTGTATACAAAAGAACTGTGAAGGAGACGCTATCTTGGTAGTAGGAAGAAACAAGAAAAATCACGAGTAGCCCATGATTACCATAGACAAACTAACAGAATCATGAAGAAGCAGCTGAGGTTATTTTGCCTACCTTGAGGAAACTTTAGATGATAGTTGATTTGATAACTGTTTTACCCTCTCTTCTTGGATCCAAGGTTAAAGCTGGACCTAAACAATCAGATTTATACCCTGGTTATGTTCCATGATGTTTGAATTCTGGAATCATACCTTTGTGCCATTGGCATCTAGCATTAACAACACATCAAAGGCTTTAAATTGTTCTTTACAAATCCTCATGTCTCTTCCATCCCTTGAAATACACTTTATCTGTACCATGCACCTTCAGGATCTGGTCTATTATCTTCAGGGAAAAAAAAAAAATCTATTATAGAAAAACATAGTAAGAAAAAAATTAATATATTTCTTAAGGTTTGCAGAAGGAACACCAGATGTGCACTGAATCACAGGTCTCCATTTAGTATCTTAGTGATCTTTGGAAATACTCATTTCAACTAATATGTTGACAACCTTTCTACAAAATCTGCATAGAAGTCTTACAGCCTGTAAAACATGCAGAAAATGTGATGTTGCTATGATTCCTGTGGTTTTCTGTAAGATGTACTTGAGAATTGGAAGATGTTCCCAGTGGAAATATTTAACAGCTGTGGTATAGCCAAAGCTCATATCACAATGAGTTGCTAGAATACTTTAAATATGATTCTATTTTACAAACTAAAATGGCATTGAGGAGTTCTACCTTTATTAATTTACACCATCTGAGTCCTTCAGTGAGTTCAGTTTACAAGAGACATTTTTCCTAATTGCCAGCCCTACTTATTAGCCTGCAGATACCTGAAAATATCTTTATTACCGTCTGGAAGCAAAATTATGCTTTAAGTTTTACCTGTTTAGTCTCATTTTCTTCACTTTATGGCCTCAATTATACATAGGCAAATCCTCTGTAAATGATCAGAGGTGGGCTCCCGCGCCCCTGGTATAAATGTCAGCATTTCCATTTTACAATAAGCCCTGTCTCCATACTCCCAAATTATACCTCAGCTATACACAAATATGGCATTGATTTAATTACTTTTTAGTTTGTTATTTAACTGAATAAGGAAAGCTAAAGAAAGCATTTTCATGAACACACTTGTCATAAGTCAGTAGGCAACTAATTTCCGTATGTTCACAGAGATTTAAAATGATTTAACTAGACCAACATACTTGAGTTAAAATGGAACATCTAACCTCTATGTAACTAAAATATTGTGACTAAGATCCCTTCCAAAGTAGAAATACATTCCTGTTTGTATTTCTTACTCAATAGAAATTTTACATATCTACTTATTTGATCTCCATAACTATAGAAACTAGGAAATTACCAATAACACATTTGCCCTCTCTGAAGTGGGGAAATACAGCGATTGCCATTTCAGTAATGGAAAGCTAAGAGAGAGATAGATTAAAAGCTAGCCCTACAAAGGAATTTTGGCATGTAGCCACCAGAGTGGAACTCAAAGCTCAGACTAAATTTCCTATGCTGTGCCTGGAGGAAATTATCCATTCAAGAAAAGGATTCAAGGAAGTAAGCACACTGAACCAGGGATATGCTTAAACTGGAGAACAGGAAATGATGGAAGGAGCTCATCATTTGACTCTCACACCTCTTTTTGACATCGATATATGAGCTCTGTAGACTGCAACAGAGTATGAAGTACATGATCTAGCTCTATACTGAAAGGATCTCAACATAAAAAGAAGACAATCCTTAGCTTCCTTTAATGACAATAGAGTGCTTAATCTGAATAATTTAGGTCTTTCTAAACTTTATGTTAGGGTGTACATTTTAGGCTGGAATTTGAAGTCATGAATGTTGCCCTTGAAGTAAAAGGTTAAACTGCTTCCATGGGAGAAGCCAGTTTCCTTTTTCTTTTCTAACTTGGTCAGTGGTAAAGCTATATTTCATTGAGGGCTTAAACTCAGGGCCTTCCTCAGCACTGGCACATTCAATCTTATTTTTTCTATCTCCTAGATGTATGACCCAACCATAAGCTTAGAGGGTAAGCCTTCTGCATTAAAATATAGAAACAAGCCTTGAAAACAGCAACTGGAAACCAGGACTCCTATTTTCATGGGAGAGCAGTAATCACTAGAGTAGAGAGTAATATTCTCTCCCTCTTTAGCTTGTATCTGTCATTTTTGCTTCATAGTAGCACCATGTCAACATGCTAGACAGAGTTTTGAGGCTTCATTACTAAACTGCATCCTTTCCTACATCTGGCAATGTGTTCTTTTGGTACTGCATGTACATAGAGGGAGAAGCTCTTTTTTAGTGTTTTGCAGCCACAAGAATTTGAAGAAAAATCCTGGCATACATTTCTCATTTCTCCCTCTAGATTTGTGGTAAAATACTTGGGGTAAGAAAACATGAAAAATTCTCACAAAAAGAATAATAATGTTTTTTAGCAGCTACCTGTATCAACCTTCCTATATTTGTGATAAACAATATACATGCACATATATACACATGTATATATATTTTTAAAAAAGGTGTGTTTAAATACATGTATATGATTGATAACTACATTTAGCATCCTTCTGTGTTGACATTAAAGTGAAAAATGGCTTCAAAAAAGTGAGTCACAAAGTTTATATTTACTCCCTTTAAGCACCCAGTGCACACTTACTGATCAACCACAACAATACAGTAAGACCAACTGGGCATAACTCTTTTTTTACATCTTTCAGGAAGGCACTAAAGTCCTATGGAAACTTACAGACTCACTTGCAGGCTTAAGGAAGTGTACTATTTATAGAATATATAATTCCATTCTTCATATTTCCTAACAGTTTTATGAACTGTTGAGGTGAATGCATGTCAGTCGGACCTGTAGGTAGTAAATTAGATCTGAAATTACATATGTTTATACATGTACATTTGTGTTCTGAAAATATTTATGCACTGCACCTTTTTAGAAAAAAAAAAAACTATATTTTGTTCCTAACTTTGATTGATTCTTTAAAATTGCATTGGCAAAAGACAGTCATAATTTTATGTATAGGCAAGTACACATGAACATGTACAGAGATGATTGCACATCCTTTTCTTTTCCTATGTTTAGAGATTTGAAGTTCCTTTGTAAGATAGATACAATCCATTCTATTGGCTACAAACACCAAAATGAAAACAATTGCATTTTAAAGTCAAAGACAATTTACAAAAATAAGTATCTGAATTATCTAACATAGCATAGTGTGTATTAGGAATTCATTATTCTGTGCTATTACAACACTACTCTTTCTTGTGGGGATATGGATATGGTTTCTGTTGGTACATCTGTAAACCTATTTGCACAGAGAAAGCTGAGCTGATGGATAATACAAATGTGTTTACAGTTTGCTGTTTCCTAATGTTAAAGGATTTTTTGTCTAGCCATACACAAATGAAAGTTAACTAACGTCTTGATATTTCTTTTTTACTTAGTGCACTAATCTATAGTTCAAGTTTTGGTCTCTACTTTAATGAGGAGGTTTTGATTGACAAAGGGCTTTCGACTGAAGAATGGTGATATCTGGGCTCCCAAAACTGTTGTCTTTCTCAAAGACAGATGGTAAATCTGTCAGCAGTAGCATTCTGCACAACAGCAGCCCAGATGCTTTTAAGCTTTCTGTGTGAAGCCTCTCCACCCCTCATGAGTACCAATGGGCTACTTGCCAGAGAAAGGTCCCTGAGGCAATTAGCTGCCTCTGAATTTAACTCCAGCTGTCTGGGAAGTCAAATGAACGCAGCTTGTTTGGTCATACACCATTTAATGTGAAGAGTCTGCTCCTTTATAATTAAGGCAGCCTTCTATATATGAGAATAGCTGTGTTCTAAAAAAACCACCTATGTAACCTTCATTGTTCACAATAGAAATTTTGGGTTGTGGTTCCTTTTATTTTTGATTTAATGAAAACTATAGTCCTAACATTTATTATTTTGTAACTTTTCTGAACATATGTTTTTGCCACCCACAGGACCCCACACCCATCGTATTTGTGAGTCATCTAGTGCACACTAAAGGACAAAGAACACTGCAAAACTTTTTTCACAGTATTTTTCACAGCTGAAGGCTTTGCACTTCAGCTTTACTGTATCCCTGGATCCATCTCTAGGATGACTAGGACACATTGCAAAATCTATTAAAAAGTGGAAATTGATGTCAGCAATAAGAAATTACATAAAGATTGCATTTTTGGTGGACAGAGTGTCAAACCTAATTCTCAGACTTATGAGAACAATTGAAATAGAAGCTAGATCACAAATTATACACTACCAATACAGTAATATATTAGATCTCTTCTACGCAACATCCAGAAGAAAGTCAACCAAAGAATACTTTTTTTCAATGATTGCAGTATTGGGTTTACATGGCAAAATATTGGTAGTGGGGCTGGGGCTGGGCAGGGGCGGGGGGGATGGTATGTGTTGCAGGGATGGCTTCTGTGAAGAAGTACCCAGGAGCTGCCTACATGCCTTACAGTGCCAGTTCCAGCCAGCTCCAAGATAGACCTGCCCCTGGACAAACTTGAGCCAAAGAGTAAGGCTTATAGTACCTCTGCGGTAACATATATAAAAAGGGTAAAAAATGATGCACAACAGCAGCTGGGAGAGAGGAGTGAGAAAATGTGAGAGAAACAACCCTTCAAAGTCAGTGGAGAAGGATGGGGAGGAGATGTGGGAAGGCAACGGAGCAAAGATTCCCCTGCAGCCCATAGAGCTCCATGTTGAAGCAGATATGCACACGGCAGCTTGTGGAGGGCCCCACAGCAAAGCAGGTGGATGTGCCCTGAAGTAAGCTGTACCCAAGGACAGCCCAGACAGGAGGAGGCTTCTGGCAGGAACTGTGGCATGTGGAGGGGATCTATTTCCATCCAAATATAATCCATCCAAATAGATACTATTTCCATCCAAAGAATATTATATAGTTATTTATTCCTGTGAAGGAAAGTAAAAATTGGTACTCGTAGAAATTTAAAAAATCAGTCCCCTACTCACCGCAAATCAGTCATATTCGCTGTCTTCTCTTTCAAACCACAATCACCTGTAACCACTTCACAGGAGAGAGAAAATCCTTTGTGAGATTGTGGAACAAATCTTACTTGCGTCAAAAAACAATATTAGAACTCTCTTGGTTTTAGAGTAGGATCAGTGGTAGAGGTAGCTACATTATGGAGGAGACAAGGCGATAATTTGATATATAAATTCAGCATAATTCCCCCCAAAACAATAGAAATGCTTTGATTTGATACCAGATGTTTCCTCTCACCAGGATTTTACGCAGGTTTAAGTCCCCAGAAAAATAATATGGCTGTTGAGAAAAGTGATATTGTAGTTATTTTAAGAGACTAAGTATTACTGTTACAGAGATGAACTGCGAGATGAAGAAAATGGTAATGAAGACAGGAAAAAAAATGGTAATTCCATCATCAATGAGACAGAATATGTCAAAAAGATCACAGCTAGGAATTAGGGTATATAAATTATGTAAATAGAGAGCATCCACATGAATGAATTTTTGGCAGGAAATAACCAGATAATTAATTATTCTCTTTCTAGGAATGGAAGGGAGGAGAATAACACTTGAGGCTTATGAGATAATGGAGTGATATAAGTTATGCAACAGTGATGATATCAGGACCAGAAACAGAACTCCACTGAGCTTCCATATTCTCTTCTTTTTTCTCCGTTTTTTTTAGGATCAGCACAGCAAAGGCACTGTTAGACACATTAGTCTGACTGCAACCTAACGCTCAGTATGGAAGTAGAACTGGGGTTGTAGCCTTGCAATATAAAAGCCAACAATTGAGGCCTGGGTTTCAGACACAGTGTATGTACAGCCTGAGAACTCATTTGAAAGCTAATTTAACAGTCACCACAAAAGTGGTGACACAAACAGTAATGAATGTCACAATAAGGGCAACCACATTTTCCTAGATGTTTAAATCCACTCAATACTCTGACCAAAATTATCTCCTTTGTTTTCAATAAACCTCTGATTACCTGCAATCCTGTCTCAAACTTGCATATTATTTCACCTAGCTACTGTAATAAGTAGGGTCTGCTGCTCTCGTAACTGAAGACAAAACCAAGCATAATCACAGTTCAGTGTGTACTGATCCCAATGAAATACTGATTTTTGAAGCACAAGCAATTTCTGGTCCACAACAGTCTGGCAAGGTGTACACTGTAAGAAAGTTGAACTGAGTTTTCCAAATGATTTTAAGAAGCATCAACTCCTTCTTATGCCTCACATGCTTTTACTGATATGAATTCCTAATTCATATTGTTGGATATCCACACACAGAAATAAATGTCAAATGAAAGAAGAGTTTAAAAGAAAAAAAAGAAAGTAGCCTTTTATGACACCTATGTAAAGCAGTCAAATCCTACCTACTTTTCATATGTGTTAACCCTAATTCTGTTTTTGTAACTGAAAATACAACGTGAACACCTCAACATTTGTAAGACAGAAGGAATGCAATGTAAGAGGCCTTTATCCTTGCATTACTGATCAGTTACATTGCAGACATCCATAATGCACTAATTTCACTGAAATCCCTCGCTAGTGATGTCAAGACTGCATGTCCTAGTCATTAGAATAGATGAAAGTTTTAAATTTAAAAAATTTAATGGATGTCCATTGAGTTAGGCTTTGATGAAAAGATGGTACATAACAGCATCTTAAAGAATTGTACAACTCAAGTGCAACTTAACACATGTGCTGTTACATGCATCCTTCCTCTAAAGAAGACTCACCACTGTAGAGTTGACTCCACGCTCAGCCTCTCTTCAGTATTTATTGCTGGTTATCAAGGCTTTCAGTACAATAGAGGACTCATGTCTCTGAAAGAGATGGAGGTAAAATTGTTGATTTAAGTAGGGAGCTAGATGTGAATCCATGTCACCAAAGCTGCCTAAACACATAAAAATCTGATTGCTTGCCACGAGTCTCCAAAGGAAATCATCTCAGTAAGTCTGCACGAGTAAGGGGAGGAGGAGAAGAGGAGAGGGTAGACTTCTGATGAACTGGATAGAAGACAGTATAAATATTAAAGTCAGTATTCAGATTTCAGCAACTGTCATCTAGAGTAAATTCTTAGGGCATATCAATATTAAGATTTCATCCTTTAATACAGGATTTTCTTTACAGAATTAAAAATACGACCTTATTAGAAACTGGCTTTGGTTCTAGTTCCATCCTTTGTAATCTCCACTCTGTAAAAGTTTCTCCTTCAGTAGGATTTTGCAGAGTGTAAGTCAGTATGGAATGTGTGCTAATACTCGTAAAACCTGTAAAGCTTGAAATTTTTACCGCCAACAAAAAAATTCATTAGAAGTCATAAGCCTAACTTCATTAGACTGTTTTTTTAAAGTCACAGACTACCTGCATTTTTATCAAAGGCAAAACTCTTCTTTGAGAGTAATTTAATTTAGATATTATGAAAATTTACCCAATGTAACATTGAAAGTAACTTTATCAACAACAGGTTATGATGCTGAAAGTTGAAGCAAGATTTTGGAAAAGTGGAGAATACTAAGGATCAAGTGGGAATGGTAATTCTACTTCATGCAGAATTTAAAAATAGCAAAATTTGTTTTCATTCTGAATTGGAGCAATGACAATAATTTTACATTCTCCTTGAAACCAACATCTAAACAGAAAGCAATTTGAGAAAAAAAGCTTTATACTTTCTTTCAAAATGTTAGCAACCAAATATAAAAAGAATGTAGCCAGCTGACTGCCAAGCTAACTGTCAAGGATTCAGATCCCTCTTGTCCACCAGTTCTTTCTAACTCTAGCCTACCAGCTTAGCTCTTAGAAATCAGCATGTTTTTCTCATTAAATGCATATTTGAATTTCTAAAAATTCACAAGCACCAACAAACTATAGCACCTATAATATTAATCAAACTCTTGGGAGAAGATAGCACTTTTCAAGATATACTTTTATGTCACTAGCTATTTGATAATTGGAAATGTCTATGGGTCTTTCTGGTGAATAGAATGTATTATAAGGAACACTGATAATAATTGTAAAGATTGAATATGAGAACAGTTTTCTTAAAAATGAGACTTGGAACTGATTAGGGCAGCTATACCACAGTCCAGCCAAGAACAGTTTGTTTTTTATGGTTTGTGGTCAACTTTTCCTTAAAGAAACCAATAGTATTTTAAAAGGTCTTTTTTTTTAGATAAAGATGGCTGCAAAGAGTGGCATATAATCCCATCAGAATGCTGACCTGATCTGTTATTAGAGTATTTTAATGATTTATTTACACAAATTGAACATTTCCCCCCCCTTCCATTTGATTAAAAAACATCATATTGTAGCATAATAAGAATAGTTCCAAAGGTTTCCAATCCACTTTTAGTTGATGACTAGCAGTGTTAATATAATGGTTAAAGATTACAGATTGTTCATAAATAATGTGTCTGCTCGTTGCATGCAATGGCAATTGGGGCATTACCCTGTCATTGCAATTTGGCATGTTAATGTATAAATTAAGATGAAGAAATGACACAACTGAAAGAAACCTGTGGTGAAGACATGTGGCTAAATCATTGAGCTACCTTCGGAAACGTTTTAAATCATTTGTATTGATTAATCGGCCAGACCTTAGGTAGGGTAAATCAAAATAATGTTAATGACTGCTATAGAGTTATGCTTTCTAGCAGACAGAAAGAGGAACTTTTCCTGGAAATGTCATGAAGTTTTCCCCCATCCCTCAAGGTAGGTCCTCAATTGGAGTATTTCATTCACTTTTGGACAGCGAGCTTTAAAATGTTATATGCCCAAATGCAGTCCAGGGTGGGGGGAGGGAAACCAACACAATAAAAAAGAACAAATACTGTCCCCACAAAATAATTGAAATGAAATATTTATCGTAAAGAAGGGAGGTTTACAGTTAACCAAGTGTGGCTTCAATGACCATAGGAGTAATTATTTCTGTGCTTATCATGTAAGAAAAGAAACAGTGGGTTTCATTGCATCAAAAAAGATTGAACATTTTAAAATGTTTCCTAAAAGTAAGAAAAGTAAAGCATGAGAATAGTTCGCTGAGTGACTCTAAAGTATATGTCACTGAGGGTTTTAAAAAGGGATTAGGTAAATATGCACAAGAGATTATATAAACATACGGAATCCTGCATTGTATCAAAAGAGTGGGTGAGATGACCTTGCAGTGATCCTTCCAAGATTTTCCATCTTTCTACTGTTATGGTTCTTATTTAGCCATTTATTCTAAAAGCAAGTTTGATTGATTGAACTGAAAGAGTATTTTTTCCCTAATTCGTACAGACATAAGTGCAGACAGCAAATTTTGAGGCAATTTCCCATGTGCTCTGGCCTTTGTAAACCATAAAGGAGAAATGCATAGGAAGGGTAAAACATAAATAAACCATATATCAAACGAAGCCACACAAATAATTTTTGGAGGAAATATTGCTAAGGTGAAGAATGGTGTGATGAACCTGAGAAGACTGTCCCTTGCTGTGTTATGTCATTCTTAGATACTGAGTTTGTTGTGAGCTCAAATGCCTGTCTGTCCTGTCACTGGGCACTGCTGAAAAGAGCCTGGCTCCATCCTCTTTGTGCCCATTAGCTTTCTTTGACATAAGGGCACCTTGTTAGCTCATGTTCAACTTGGTGTTCACCAAAACCTTCTTTTCTGCAAAGCTCCTTTCCAGACAAGTGTTCCCCCAGCATATATATTTGTGCATGGCATTGTTCATCTCCAGGTGCAGAACTCTGTACTACCCCTTATTGACGTTCATGAGGTTCCTGTCAGCCTGTCAAAATGCCTCTGTATGTAAGCACGACCCTCTGACGTACCAGGCACTCCTCTTAGTTTTGTATCATCAGCAAACTTGCTAAGGATATACTCTGCCCCGTTATCCAGACTATTAATGAAGACACTGAACAAGACTGGACCTAGTATTGGCACCTGGGTTATGTGGCTCCAGACAGACCTTGTGCCACTGATCACCACCCTCTGGGCCCAGTTTTCAATCCACCTTACTGTTTGTACATCTGGCACATACATGAACAGCTAGTCTATGAGGGATTTATGGAAGGCAGTCCAGCTAGGCATATCCACTGCTTTCCTGTCATCTACTAGGTTAGTAATTTGTTAGTATATGCACTGCAGTTTGCATTCGGTATAGTTTGCTGTTCTGCTGAGTCAGAGGAAATTCCCAAAGTTGCAACAACACTTCATGGACTGGGTATACTCATTGTTTTCTAAAACCTCCAAAATGCATTCACTCTTTCCTACACATCCAGATTTGGATCTGTGCATGAAGGGAATAATCTGTACTCCATTTACTGGAGAAATGGCAACCACATCCAAGAATCATGAAAAGCTGTTAGCTAGTATGAGATACATCTCACACTTTTATAACAAAGCTCTATGGCCTTGTTTCCATTCCTTGCGGCTTCACATACTTTACAATACTGGTTGGTCTTTGGCTGACCTACAGCTACCACACTGTGTCACCAACACCACTGAATCAGATGATATTTGATCTACTGATCAAACGCATCTGGCATGTGGGGTCATAGAGTGGAGCCAGAGGCTACATTATGGCAGCACTGCTGTGGGCTGTGTAACCTGCTGGGATCCAAGGCGCACTCCCTGCCCCTGGCTCCCACTGCCACTCAGTCTAGGCACACAGCTCTCTGTGCTGCCTTCCCAATGCTTTTGCAGACTTAGACTAAATGAAGTTCCTTGAGAAAGCATACCACTGAGAGGGCAGGCCTTCCAAGAGTGAACGTTAATAAGAAAAAATCTGCGCATTGTTCAAGGAATATTGATGTTCTTATTTGTTATGTGGTAGTACCTAAGAGATTTCCAGTCATCAGTTAGAAATCTACCATGCAGGAGATGATAGTCTTATTCTGTGTGAGAAAAAGTGAGAAGCAAACTGGGAAAAGAAAAATGGGAAATAAAATAGAAAACAAAAATTATAAAAGAAAAAAGGAACAGTGAGAGAGAGGGGGAGAGAAAAAAGAGATGGGAAAAGGAAACAGAAAGAAAAAAAGGAAAGGAAAAGGGAAAAAAAGGAAAAGGGAATAAAAAATGAAAGAATAAAGGAAAGAAACATTTAAAAAAAAAGAAAAAGAGAAAAAAAAATAAGGGCAGGTTTCATTTTAAATGATAACTTCCAAATCAAACAATGTATTTTTTCTTAAAGGAAGAAAGTGTTCAGAGGGAACACAAAACCAAACATTTTCTGAATTTTCTTCTGCACTATGTCTTTGTAATAGCTGTCTTTTCCCTTGCACCGAAAGGCAAATCTCCATCTCAGTAGGAGTTATGCACTGTATATCAGAGAATTAATTCTGTTTCAGTAAGTACAACCTGATGTTCAGCCTTTGTAAATTGAGGTCTTTATGTTACATGCAAGAAGAAATTCACTACAGAAAATAGTGCACAGAGAAAACAGTTACTACTACAATTTTACCTGTAGTTGTAGTACTGAGAGGGTAAAGAGTTGGTCAGAAACTACATCAATATCAAGAAGGCAAATCTGGATTTATTTCTTTCACTCCTTTGCTGCAGCTGTTGTAATCTATTAATTGATTAATATAACCCACAAAACATTTTGTCACTAAAATTTCAATTTGTATCAGGCAAAAAAAATAATCAGCAAACTGAGAATTTCAGTCTCCCTGGATTAAGAAAAGTAGTTTCAAAACAAATATTTCCATTGATGTTCATCTTCCTGTCACTTAATTAAATTCTCTATTGGCCAGAAAGGACATCACACTCACAGTTATGAAAAATGAGACTTTTAAAAAAGTTCAAGCTTTGTCCATTAACATTAATTTCTAAGCATTGGAATTTAGTCTGACTCTTTTACAAACCAGATTATACCATCCCTGCCTTTCAGCTAATTTGTCACTGTCTCCAGTGCCCTGTGTAGTCAGAAAACAGATACTGGATTAGATGAGCCCAATATCTATTTCAGCATATCACTTCATAAATATTTAAATCACAGACAGGTTTCCTTAAACAGGTATAAACAAAGTATCTATAAAAAAACCTACTTTTTTTCTCCTATCCCCTCCCAGACATTTGAAAGCTCACTTGGCACAGGAGACTAGCAGGACTGGGGAACACACTTAGCATTACAATGAAAGTTGAACAATGAGGCACAGACATCAGGAAACTGAATTAAAAGCCTAGGGAGTGATACTATTTTCTACATAAATGACTGAGTTATAAGAAAGCAGTTCTTTCCTATAACACCCAAGATTTCCTTTCCTCTTCTGAAATTACCCAAACTGTGGTTTTGTGGGACAAAATTTACTCTAATTTCCCTCAGCCATGGGGCAAGTTTCTTTAAAATACAATTCTACCTCGAAAGTGAGGATTTAATTCTCTCTTTGTTATGCCTCAGTGAGTCCAATTTTAAAACTGTTAGCAATGAATATGAAAAAAAATCAACTGCCAGCCACAAAAACTCAGCCTGAAAGCCAACCGGCCTCCTTCCTTTAATAGAGTAATAAAGATTCTGTAGACCAAATTATACCTCAATTACGAACACATAGCTTCATTGTTTCCTGATCATGTTTTCAATGACACCTGTGGCACCCTATTGCCATTAATGTTTTTATGCATGTGTAATCCTAGGTAACTAACTGGAATCTGCTTAATCTTGCCCTTCCTGGTGCTCTAGAAGAGACTGCATTATGTTTCTCTTTTTTTAATATTTTCCCAAAGTTAATGCAGAGGAAAATAATTCTAGAAATCCTACTTTTTTTGTGACTAAACCTAGAAGAGAATACCCTCTTAAGAAGCATATATCTGTTTGATCAGAAGAACAGTAGAAGTCTGGATAGTCAAAATAACCTACTGCAGCTCTTTAGAATAGAATTCAGATAGTAAGGTGCCTTCACATGAGGGACGAGCAGCTTCATGCACAAGAAAAAACTTGACTGTCTATAAACTTTAGAGATATAGTTGAGGTATGACACGTAAGCCAGTAAATTGTCCTTCAGCAAGGATTTTTAGCCTGTGATCATGCTTGTGTCTTTCTGCTACTTCTGTTCGAGAGAGGAAGACATTAGAAAGCCATGAGCTAAATGATGGATTTTAGAAGATATTTTGGTGCATAAAGATGAAGACAGGTGTCCAATAAGATTGTGGTTATTGTTTTAGTCCCAAACTTCTATTGCAATTGTTTATGAGGGTTAAACTCTTAAATATTTTTCAGAACACATTTGTTCTAAATTTTTCTCTGATCCCTTTTGATCAGCCGTGTATATACCTCATTCATTATTGAATTAGATTTTATTCACAATCTAATTTTAATAAAATAATCTATGGAAAAGTCAAGCATGCCTGAGGGAAGGGTTGGTTTTAAACTCCTCAGAAGACTAAGTACCTTTGTAATCCATAACTAAGACATTTAAGTACCATAGTGATGAAAACACCTTTCCAAGAACAGTGCTAGAGAGTAGGCTTAAGGCAGGTAGTTGTGCACATGAACCGCTCAACATAACTGTACCTTTGCATTTCGTTGGATAAATTAGTTTAGATAGATAAGTGGACCAATATTTCCATAGGTTTTGTCCTTATGTGGTGGTGCTGCTGTACATATGTTTCTGTTAAATCCAAAAACTAGATGCAATAACTTTTAAATAATTTCATATCAGTTGGATTTGTAATGTAATTTGGAAAACTCCAGAAGTAACAAAACAATAATGGGACTGCAAGAGGGCTTAAATTTAGTATTTTAGACAATAAAGTTTATTATATTACTTGAACAATTTCATGTAAAAGAATCCCCTGTTTCTTTCAGACCAGTAATCTAAAATTTCATGCTATGAATTTTGATGAATTTCATGAATGAAATGAGGAATAAATATGGTAATTCTTTAAGAAGAGTCACTATACAAAATGCAATAAATTTTAAGGATGAAAAACATTTATTTTGAAAACTGCTGTTTCAAATATCATATAGTTTTTACTGTTGCTGTGTGGATTTTTTTTTTAATAAAACAATGGGAACTAGTTTGGGGGATGGTATCTTTTAAGTTTATACAATTTTTCTTCTTCTGAAATGAGAAAGTTTCAGAAAATAATTATGTTAAATCTGTAAATCTGTAAAATTCTGTAAAACAAATAAAGAATTTTTATTTATTTATGTACTGTTGGTGGTGGTCTCTGTTCCAGTATTGGTGAATGTGTGGAACCAGAATAAGATAAACTGCAAATATACTCAGAATATAGATTACCAAATTTTTGTGCAATGATAAGACATCTGACATCTGCTCCTCCTCAGTAGGAGGAGAATGATCGGATTGAATTGATTAAAAAATCCTTCTAGCTATCCTGAAGAGCTAAGGAAAGTTATAACCTGAAAAACCACATTAATGCCCGAGAACTTTTAGTGCAAATATAGGGGTTTATTAGTATAGAAAAAACATGTATGTGTCTGCATTGATTTAAGGCTAAACAGTTTCAAAATGGGGTCTGAAAGGTTTCATATAGATAAGTGATAGCATAAAGCATGTGGAAAATAAATTAAGTTTCAAAAATACTAGTCTGGGGGTTGCTCAAAAATCCTTCAGTAATGATATCCATAATATTAAGTTGAAGTTTACAGTTTTAAGCAATCAAATCTGTTCATCAGGTTTCTTTTGAATACCTTCATTATCATCATGTGTCATTTTATCTGCCAACTACTCCAACAAAACTGCTAGGTTTCTGCTTCAGTACATCTTGAACTCATCACTTTACATATCTTATCAGGTCTAAAGCCCTCTGAAAGTCTAATTTTCTGTCTGTGAATTTGTTTTTGCCACATGCCATAAAATCATAGATATCTCACATAATGAAGCCTGAAGCCTGAGGGCAGCTATAAATGTAATGCAGTATAATCAGAATGAAGAAACTTCATTTAGAAAACCACTTTATTAAACTTGATTTACACAAACAAAAAAATATAAATGAGGAAGACATTCACACACAGGTATTTCACCACTCTAATAGATGAATTATTGCATTCATACAACCTCAGCTCTATTGGAACTGGCTCTGGTCTGCGCGTCCAGTCAATAATTCTGTTTCAAATAGCCAGTTCCACACAAAATAGTGAAAACAAAAATGCTGGTGGGATGGGAGGAATTTATGTTAATGAGACATTTGTCAAAGTTTTAACTTTTATATATGTTGTCTTACTATATTTTAACTGTTATATCTACTCTTCATTTATATTGCCATTTGCCAACTTAAAATGGTTGGTTGTCTTGTTGATCTACATTACCATTATAGAGAAACAACTGCCATAGTTTTGTTGCCTCTAATGAAAGTAACTTGGTATGGAGAATAAGCATTGAATTTGATTAAAATAACCAGCATTTTAAATTCATGAAGAGTGAATCAGATACCAGCATAAACTTTCTGTCTCTTATCTCTATTAAATGGTCTTTCACTTACTGCTGTTAAATATTTTTGTCAGTAAACAAATTAAGAATTACATTTTAACAATTTCCTAGGTCAATCACCAAAAGAAAATTATTCAGGTGATCTTATCCAGAATGAATTATTAAGAAAAAATTAAAACCTGATACTGGAAAAGTAATAGTGGACTTAGCTCAACTCACGTGCCTTAGAAGATTTTACCTAAAGTTTATTAAAAAAAGCGTCCCAAGATATAAGAGGTCATCACAAGCAACAAAAATGTTATTTGAAGATACACGAGCAAATTCATTCTCTCTCTCTCTCCCCCAGCCTGTCCTCAGTAAGAATTACAAGGTGTTAAAATGNAAAAAAGAAAAAAGAAAAAATAGATCAAGATTTTTCTATTAAAAATAAGTAAAGGTTACTTTGAAAAGGCCTGTAGAAGTCCCATACACAGAACAGAAGAAAACAAATGAAATATGGTAACTATCTTGACCCCTGGGAAAGATGAGACAAACAGTCCTGGAATTTTATTCATGGATTTCTGGAATGCTACCAAATGTGGTGCAGTCACTGGGATACTTCTACAGCTGCAAAGAGGTGTTCAAAAGCAAATTCATGCTTATATATCATGACCATATATTTCAAATTCAAACAAGCTCAATACTTAAGCTTTCTCTTACATGTTTGGACATGATATACAGTGAATAAATAGCCTGTGATCAATGGAGAAAACTAAGTTTCTCCAAGCTGTTAAACAAAGAATGAAAGTCTATTTACACTTGCATATTCCAGCTTCATTGTCTGATTACTGTTGTTTTATCTTTTCATAAAAAATTCTGTCCAACTGTAAATCATTGTCTCCATGCTTCTAACGAAATAAAATAAACCACCAGGAACCATTACAAACTACTAATTTATGTTTTTCAGCCTACCTTTTCCCAAATATTGTAAAAAGTGGGCTCACTCTCAAGTTTTAAAATTGCTTTTGAATCATTCAGTATGGTCTTCATTGGAAATGTTACACTTCCAGAGGAAACCGAAGGAAACATTTCTTCCTGACCCTAATTATTGAACAAATTGTGTTCTAAAACTTGTTTGATAACTCTTAAAATTTTACCCTAGAAATACTAGAAGAATGTTTTTCTCATTTATGTGATGTCGGAATATGCTTTTTAAATTTACTAGGCTGTATACCTAATTCCTATCTTGCATTAATGAGCTCCACATAGTAATTACCTGTGTAAAAATTTATTTTCTTCTACATTTTAAAGTTAACTGTTTTAACATTGAAAACCCTCTTATTTTTTTTATCATGGATGGAAGTAAATAGGTGCAATTAACTGGCTTTTCTCTGTTATTCTTCATTCATTTGTATTTCACCCTGAAGTGATTTATATATGAAATATTAAGACAATATACCTACAGTTCTTGAATCTGAGAATGGAATTAAAAGGAAGTGTGACTAAATACTCAAAAGTGTTCAGTCAGTCTTGATCTCCTCCTTTGAAATTGATGAGGGTTTCACCATTGATCCCTTGGGAGCAGACTGAGCATTATTAAAATCCAAAGAGCATAATTGTCCAGCTTCAAGACACAGCTGAACACTGACATCAGGTCCTCTATCATGGGATACCTAAAATAAATAAAATAATTTCATTTGTGTGTTAATTTATAAATTCTTTGTAATAATATTATGCATTATTATTACTTCTCCATTGTGAAGAAATGACTGTCTTTATTAATCATAATTAAAGCATTTCCGAATAAATGTTCTGACTTTTTCTCTATGATGCATTTGCAAGAGAAATCAACATGTTCTAATCAGCACACTCATATACTGCAGTTTTTTGGGTTTTTTTGCTTTTTGCTCAGGAGCACCATCCACTGCAGCCTGGCCAAGGTATTAAGGTACAATTCTCTGACAAATTGTAGTTGTCACATACTCCACATGGACTGCATCTAGTTTAGCATTTTGACTCAGTGCAGTAATGTGGTTCTGAGACAAATCATCCACTCTTACTAATGGGTTGGGTTGCTCAAGTTTACAGAGTAGTTTTGGTACTCATGAGCTGGATTCCTACCATGGAAAAATCAACCAAAATCTCCAATACAGGTGCACACCAATTGTACTTGAACCTCTGATGAGTACATAAGGATCCAAGCCAAAAATTGTTTCTTTGAAGAGCTTCAAACAGCGTATATAGAGAAATTCAACGGGTGGAAATATTCCATTTGAGACCAAACCTTATCTCAGCCTACACTGGTTATCTCGGTGTAAGGTGTGTCTGAACATTGCTGCTTGCATCAAATGATCCTCCCACACCAAATTAGTTCCTGATGGTATACCTATATACATAGGTACAACCATAAAACATCCTAGACTTTGGGAACTAAGACCTCAAAACTTCTGCCTCTCCTTTATGTCTTTTCCTCTAGTGAATTTTCTGGTTAACCTTATTTACAACTTACCTGTAGGTGGAATAAAGTACTCAGAATGTCAAAATATTTACCCTAGTTTGCTAGATTAGTCATTCAAATTTCTCTAAATTTTGGTTACTTCAGGTTACTTTTTCTAAAGTACGTCTTCTCAGTTTTAATAATTTACACACATGTAGTTCCAGGGAACTACAGGCCTGTCAGCCTGACCTCAGTACCAGGAAAGATCATGGGGAGGATAATCTTGAGTGAGCTTTCACGGCCAGTGCAGGGCAGCCAAGGGATCAGGGCCAGTTGTCATGGGTTTTGGAAAGGGAGGTCTTGCTTAACTAACCTGATCCCTTTCTATGACCGTGTGACCCACCTTCTGGATACGGGAAAGGCTGTCGACGTTGTCTATCGACTTTAGTAACTTGCAAATCATGGCATAGACAAGTGTACTCTTCACTGGGTAAAAAACTGGCTGGATGGCCATGCCCAAAGAGTTNTTAGTTTGGAGAAGAGGAAGCTGAATGGAGACCTCGTTGCCCTCTAAAACTACCTGAAAGGAGATTGCAGAGAGGCGGATGTTGGCCTCTTCTCCCAAGTGAGTAAAGACAGGACCAGAGAAAATGGTCTGAAGTTGTGGCAGGGGAGGTTTAGGTTAGATATTAGGAAGAATTTCTTCACTGAAAGAGTGGTCAGGCACTGGAACAGCCTGCCGAGAGAGGTCGTTGAGTCAGGATCCCTAGAGATATATTAAGAAACGTGCTGATTTGGCACTTCAGGGCGTGCTCCAGTGGCAGAGATTGTAGGGTGTTTGTTTGGTGGTTTTTTTGGTTTTTGGGGTTTTTTTTTGTGTGTGTATGGTTGGACTTGATGATCTCAAAAGTCCTTTCCAACCACAAAGATTCTATGATTCTATTGGTTTGGAGGATGAGTGTTGGATTTCTGAACAGTTACCAAAAAATCAAACCAGTAAAGAATGAAAAAGCTTAAGTAGAAATAGGTGAAAAAGTTAATTTTGAAATTTTTAAAAGACAAAAAGACAAAATGATAAAATCAATCTGAAATTGTCTCCCTCAGTAACCCTCAACTGACCATGCTCAATGAACTCCCTGAGAGATAAATATTTATGACTCACTACATTGTCCATTCATTAGAAGTACTTGTGAAGCTTCTTTTCTAGACATCCTACTTCTGAAGTTGATATTACAAGCATAACCAGAAAACATTTCAAGCAGTTTTGGGGAGCAGGAGCAGGAAAAACATAGGCTACCAGGAACACTAAAGAGTTTTAACAGCAGAAGTACAGGAGGAAAAGTAGAAAAAAACCACCCTGTTACTTAAATTTTTAGGTAAATCAAGGCAACTGATTTATTTGCTTTATGAAACAAAACATAATAATAAAATAACACAAAGAAAATTCAGTAGGTGTGAGCCCTCTTAGTAAGCTGCTGTCCAGATGCTACTTAGATTCTATTTCTAGTTTACAATGGCCATTTGGACTGGCAAGTATCTGCAGTACAATTGTCAGATTTTTAAAAGCAATAGTAGATAAGAGCTACCAGTTTCTTACAGCTGTGAGCAGCATAACAGCAGGAACAGTACAGCAGGAACTTGTAAGAAACTTCTGGCAGTGAGATGCATTATTTTATTATACTGGTATACATGTCTTAATAACCTACGTTCATTAGTTTGATAATCTTAGCAAGAGCTGTCAAATTACATGTTTCCTGGCAGTCTGTTTCTCTGGCTCTGCTAAAAGTCAAGCATAGTACCATTAACCCAGAATGAATATTTGTCATACAGTTATTAAATTTCCTGATAATTTGTGGTTTTCCTTAACCTTTAGATTTGAGCACTCCAGATTGGTATGGAATCCTTTCCAACAATCACTATGTAGGATTGTAGGATGCATGCTTTCCAACTTTTTTTTTTTTCACTGTTTATATAAAAATGTGTTTTGAGTTGAATGGCAAATTAGATTTTCAGAAAGAGACTCTTTCAATCACATCAGCGTAGGTAAATTATCTATTTAATCTGTTGTAATATTTTAAAATCACTTTAGTCAAAACTTTGTATGCACATTTCTATAGAAAAAAATATTTTATTAATTAAACTTTCACCAATATCAATTGCATTTCTATTTACTGATGTATGCAGCCTAACTATTTAGTGACAACTATTGCATTACATTTACATAAGTCTCTGAAGATCACTGAATGTTATCGAGTGACATGGTGGCATGCTTTTCCAGCATACATATTCCTGTTCGTACACACTTAGTTGTTCAAGCTGTAATGATGAGTGTAAGTGACAACTTTAGGTATTCATCAGGTTATTTTTGAGTATTACAAACATGCAAGTCAATCAGCCTGACAACTAACTGAATAGTGGCGACCATCTAAAGCTAGTCCTGGTGCAAGTGGATGAGTGTCATGTTTGTTGCTCTCCAGACTGGCCAAGTGCAGCCTGCCTCAGAGCACCAGCCAGCTTTGAGGGAGCTTTGCCAGCAACACCTCCATGTGCTCCAGGTTTGGAGAAAGAGAACTGAGTGCTGTAAATATAATTTCCCAAAAAAAGTAATTTCTAGCAGTGATAATTTAATATGCCCTTACCTTAAAGTTTGGGATTAAAGATCAGCCTTAGTTGCATGTCATATTTACATATCTGCTATCTTACTTAAGTCTGAGGCTCGTTTTCTGTTTCCTATCAAGTTACTTATTCACATTGCAACACTGTCTGCCTTAATATTTTCCCCTGATGTTAAACTATTGTTTCATTTGCTGGCTGTTGTGGATGTCTTGTTCTCTCTTCTCAGTCTGTGGGCCTGTGAGCCAAATTCAGAAGTGATATGTAAGGTGCTGTAAGATAGATCACATAATATTCACTTGAATTCCCTCAGTATTTCATACTCTGCTCTTCATAATGTGAAAGGCAATGTAACACAATATAACTCTCGTACAAAGTAGTTGAAAGGGGTTGGGTAAGATAAAACATCTCCTTCCATGAATTATGCTTTCTCCCAACTGTTTAGTATGTGAGTTAACTTTGATTTAAGTACAGGAGGTCTGAGGGAGAGAGTAATGTAGTAGACACAAGCCTAAAGTAACTCTCTGTTAGTAGTGGGTGCACTGGCAAGTTAATAGATACTGTGCAGAAGTATAGGCTCCATGTGGGCTAGTTCAGCTCAAAGGCAGTTTAGCTATTTTAATTACAGATCTGCCTGGCACCACATATTTATGAAGACATTATGCTCCTAAGTGATCAGAACCAAGCCATCTAGGAATCATTTTTTGTGGGAGACACAAGACACCCAACTGCCTCATGCTGACTCAAAGGAGGGATATTATGTTGAAAAACTATGGAACTGTCTGGATTGTTTCCATTATTTTCAGTATCTCGTCTTCTGAGTAAAGATAACAGAGTTGACTGTAAAACATGTTGTCTGCATTATTGTTCATTTTTACCTTGTGTTTCACTCTGAATTCAACTCTTCTCCTTTAGTTGAACAACGTACATGACTCATAAACAAAAGTATTTTGATACCAGTTTTACCTATTACGTAAAATAAAACATTCTTTGTTAATATGCTAATTTTGCTTAAAAAAGAATTTGTGGTTTCTTTTTTTCTGAAAGAGAAAAAGGGGGTTATTTTCTGCACTGGTCTAAGTGAACCAGTCCAAATTCTCAGGACATAGAAGAGACTGTTGTATACAGCAGCTAGTGACAGGCAGTGTGAGAACAAAATATGAATCAGAGTATCAGGAAGCTCTGGATAAAATGCAGAACTAAATAAAAGTAAATATATGTGGAAGGGGCAGTGGAAACAGAGTCTGACCATGAAGGCTGAAGAAAAAAATGAGGCAAGCAGTTCCTCTGAAATATATTGTTATTGCCACTACTGAGAAAAAAAAGTTATAGCTCAGAGAAAGCTGCTAGGTTGCTGCTGCTCTAAAAGTTATTGAAGGGAGTGACAGGGAAAAGAAATCTAATTTAAAAAACAAAAAAAAAGAACAGGTCTGCAAAGGTGAGTTTCTGCAAGCATTCATTCCCCTAATGGCTCAGTCCTCTGCCTGTTTCCCCCAGGTATTCATTGCCTTTCATTACGCTTCAGTTTGACAACCTGCTTTACACTGCAGAGGAGCTTATGGGAACTGTCATCTACATTAATAGGCTTTCCATATTCATTTTTCACTGAAGGTGGATATATTTGCAATAGATCCTTTTCACTCAATCCTCTTTGTCACAAGAAGAATGCAAATCATGTCTTTATAAATTCTAACTCTGTTTGGGAATTTTCAACAATAAAAATGTCAGCTCTGCTGATATGACCATATTATTAAGGAATGCACATCAAAGAAAACAGCACTCAGTCCCACACAGATTCTCTATATCTGAGAACTTTGTATCGTATATAGTCATAGAAATTAATAACAGCAAAGCTGTGTCGTTTCTCTTGAATATAAGGATAATTGAATGCAAACAATATTTTGTATCTAAATTAATCTCCATCTTCTGTACTAGTCATCTTTCACTCTAGCAGTGTCCGAAAGCCATGTCCATGATACAGAGAGCTCCTCCAATACCCACCTTGTACAGGCATCCTGTAGACATTGCCTAACTTAGAATTATTGCTGGAGGAGTACTGATATATGAATTTAGCACGCAGTCTCACCGTCAGAAAACATATTTTTTCATATTTTAAAGTTGGATTGAATATTAAAAGGATGGATATTTGCATTCTCCTCAACTTTAATGCAAGTATCAACATTAAGAGTAGTTTTAGTGAAGCTTCAGTTTTATCTACATTATAGAAAAATGGTATAGAGAAGTAATTCTGTGTTATTCTTTTCCACTGTTTTTAAGGGGAAAAAAGGGATTGTCCAAGTACTTTGGATTGTGGTTCTTTAATAAAAGGCTACACTATTTGCTACCTTTCATAATTTACAAACAGCCTCTTGTCTGAGAGTAGAGACTTACAAAGTACTGATCTGGAAGCAACATCAGACTAATGCGAACTGACATTTTGTGTATACAGCAGATCTAGAATTTTGCAGTAAAGATGATGAGAAATTTAATCTCCTTCACTGGATTGATCATGTTGATGTGAAAAGTCTGCTATCCACATAAATACATGCTTGGTTTTAATAGTCCTGTCAGCATCACTTTTTCCTCGCATGTATATAATCCTTATAGCTATTCCATAACAAAAAATTAGAGTCATAATATTTTATAAGGTATCCATAGGTATTTGAGCTCTTTAATTTTAAAAGTCCCCTTTCTCCTATATGACATTCCCCTGGTGCACCTCAGGTTAGGGAGTGGAAAAGACCCATTATGTGGTCTGGTTCCTATTCAGTCTATTAGCATACACTCAGGAGTTATTCTTCTGTGGCAGACCTACCCATAATTGAATTTATGTCAGATAAGATGTTTTACTTATACATCCACTGGGAGCAGAAATAAAGACATCAGCCATAAGGCACACAAAGATTTCTCTTCCTTATAATCTCAGTGAAACAGCTGCTATTTGTTTTTAGAATATTGTGCAGATGCTTAAGCAACCCAGGGACTGATTTATCTGACTCTTCTAAGAATACTCAGTCATTGTTCCAGCTGAAAATATATGAGGTCAGGCTATCCCACGGCATGAAGATGGTAGCTGACAATGTTTTGCCAACCTAAATCATTATCATTGATGTAAGAACCACCTATGTACTATTTCAGCAATTACAAATGTCACAGCAATTTACGATGGGTTTGGGGCACTGTTAATTAACTTAAACACTTTCAGACTTGAAACTTTATTTGGTATATCCCTACCAGTTTTTCATCTCAGGAGAACTGATTTGTTTGCAAGATTGCAAGTCATTTTCCAATTCTAAACTGAGGAATACACAGCAGGAAAACAATTTTTTTAATGGTATTGTGTCGTTTCATTTTCTGGATGTAAACTTCATTCTGAATATATTCAAATGGGAAAAAAAAGCGGTTTTATTATTAAGAAATTATATGAGAGCAAGGCAACATCCAATTACAACCTGTTCCATCCACAGGCTCTCCATCTCTTGCCCACACAGATAATGAAGTTAACTAGACAAGTTGACACTGATTCACCCATGTGGGGTTGGAGCAACACAAGATTTCCTTGTGCCAACCACCACTTACCTTTTTATTTGTTTCTTTGCAGCCTCTTCATACAACTCTTGCAGTGCAAAAGGGCAAATGAACAAGATTAGAAGCTGTTCCTTGATCACAAAATGAAGTACAACCAAAAGTGAAGAAAACTAAAATATAATCATCTCAAATAAACTATATTAAACTGCAGGAGAATTTCCATATCTTTACAGCAGAACATGTAGTTACTACCCAAAGACATAAAGGATTAACAGATCCATGTACTGGGTCAATTTTCTTGCATAAAAACAAAACAATGGAAAATGACAATGTATCTTTAATACTTACCATATTGAACAGTTAAAAACTTTCATATTCTGAAGGTTTTATTCAATTACAAGGAAAGACTCGTTAAAATAAATAGAACATTTTAGTTCACCCTGTGAGAAACTCCTATTAAGGACAAATGTTTGAGTCAGAAAATTTCTTAAGCTTCAAAAATAAACCGTATGGATAAAAGAGATTCTTCAAAATGCACACTGAAAGTGTTTGATTCCTCTTCTGTTTTTACAGATGTAAATCGCATTTCACTTAAACTGGTAAGAGAAAGTGGAGAATTTGGGCTACATTGTCTAACCACATGGTATTCTAGTTTGAAATTTATTATAATTTCTTTTTTTTTTTTTTTTTTGACTCAACAGAGGTAGCATTTACAATAAGGCACGGCAGTTAGAACCATGAGGAAATACACTATAGTCAGTGACTGATTGTCCCTTGATTAGATTCTGCTTCAGGCTGCATTTGTTCACATCACTTGTTTCTTTTTATTTTCAGGATCCACAATTGCAATCAAATTTCAGACATAAACAAATAATCACAGTCTACTTTAGATGAAAAGTGATTTCTCTTTACACAGAGGGGAGTCCTACTGTCTTTTTCAAAGCATAGAGGTTTTTTGCCACACACATAAAGAAAAGAATCTGAACCCTTCATTTTTCTTTCTGACTGAGTGCCTCAAAGTCTGTAGGAGGATGTTAGATCAAGTGCAGAGTGTAATCCCCTGCATCTTCTACTCCCGTTATAGCCCTGTAGATTCTACTTTATGTTTGCTCCTAAGGAAACTATCCCAGACTCAGGTGTCACCTGCCTTTAACATTACTCAAGGGTGGTCTCCTGGTATCTGGCTGATCTGAATCTGATCTTAGAAACTATAAGCTGCTTTTGCCTATCTAACATTACTACCCAAACTAAACACTCTATAAGCTATCATGAAAATCATCTTCTTAAAGGAAATGCCTTTCAATTTTTAAGACACTTCAAATTGCTCTAGACTGATACTAGTCCAAAATAAAAATAAAGGTGCTGACTGATTGTAAATGCTGCAAAACCTCTTCCTCTGGCTATAGCATAATTTTAATGCCTTTTCTTATGGGTAAAATAAAGTGGTTTTTAGGATGTGAGCATTTTACTTAATTGGCACATTTTATTTTCCACGTGTTCTGCAATGACCGCCAAAAGCGAAGACTACTCTTTGCTGTGGGATTAATCATCATTAAACACTAAACCATAAGAACATAAAGTAACTTGTCAAACTTTAACAAGCTCTATAGATTTAGCAGGCATTACCACAGAATCAGTGCGTAGGCCATCTTTAATGGCCATATGTCATTATAAATGTATTCAAATTTCTATGCCCAATCTATGATTGATTCATTTTACAAATGTATTAAATCCACTAAACTAGCTTGTTCAGGAGCTTGCCAGAAATTAGAGAACTGAAAAACGAGTTAAGAATTAACTTGTTCATTGAATGTGCTCAAATAAATAGGAAGTTGTCATGCTCATAAAATTCATTAACTTTAGTATATAACATAGTTAATCATGGAACACTTCCAGGATTGCTCTTTGTGTGGATCATGTCCACAGAGAGGAAGAAGACAGAACATGTCTTCTTTCACCTACGGGTTTTCAGACCATATCCACCTTCTGAGGGTGATCAGACATTTCAGTAGCATGTATAACACAGTCTATCAGAAAACATGTTAAAAATGAGCTTTAAGGAAATTGCATTACTTACCTACAGAATACTGTTACATTTCCCAGGCTGCCAATCATCCTTTCTTGGACAAACACACACTACAAGTTAGATTTTTAGCCAAGCTGAAGGCTCCGTTTACAGCAGATGCAGAAATAAAACATGCCACATTCTTTCCAGGCCAACAAAAAGGCATGTCAATAGCATCTTATTTGATGAAAATACCTTGGACACTGATTCCTTTAAAGAATAGGGAGTATGTGGTGGAAAATACAGAATTGGAGATACAGAACAAAATATTTGAAACTTTTACACATAAATTAATCAGAGGAAGAGTCCTAGATCTGTAGAGGCAGACCACAAACAGCTTGCTCTCATGGTGGGTAGGGGCAGCCAAGAGAATTAGCCACCGTGTGAGGATGAATGCTGACAGCAAACATGGAAAGAGGGCAATGCAGTATTCAGGAGCAAGACATGAACTGAAAGACTCTGGAGATTCACAAGGCATGGATTAAACAGCAAAGTAGTAACAAATAAAAAGGTATATTTTGCCTAGACTCGTTTGTCTCTGGGTCTGTTTATCTATGTGCAAGACTACTAAAAAGTAACTGGAGTCACCAGTATGTGCTTTGTGGTTAGCATTTAATATTTGTTTCTGAAAAGTTAACCCATACAAACCAAAATTTAGAGTCAAGTGGTTCGCAAACTACAGGGAGTATTGACAGTCTCAGGTGACAGTAGCTGGGACATGGGTTGTCAGCTCTCAGGCAAGTTGCCTCCAGGGATGTGCCTTCTGTCCCTGACGAAGGGCTGTAGATTGAGGGAAACTTGGTTTCAATGCAGCCTCAAAAATGTCCAACCAGAGAGGACTTGTCTATGGTTCTCATAGGGTCCCGATATCGCCAGGTGCCTTTAGCACATTGCACTCAGGGAAGAAAGCAAAAGACAAAGGCTTGGCCTTATCTTACAGTAAGAAAAAAGGATAGCTACAGATTTTAATACAGTGGGTGCCCTTCTATATGTCATTAAATCCATTCTCCACAATCAATTCTCATTGAAATTACATTCATCTAGCCTCCTGTTCATCCTGCAATGATCCTATTTGCTGCTTTTCTCAGTGACCGCTGGGATAATAATGCTTCCTTTGTACATCTCTTAATAGTGATGAGT
Source organism: Rhinoptilus africanus (assembly GCA_013400135.1). Taxonomy (NCBI): domain Eukaryota; kingdom Metazoa; phylum Chordata; class Aves; order Charadriiformes; family Glareolidae; genus Rhinoptilus; species Rhinoptilus africanus. The sequence goes on along the minus strand of VXBO01006128.1, from coordinate 36,952 downwards.
TGCCTTACGCATGTCCAGGGTTGATAAGGCAATCACTTTTTTATTGAAGACAATCACATTTGCTCCTCACATTTGATGTTGCAATGCGGCATATTTCAAGAGATAAATTTTATTTTCTGGGAGTAGGTGGAATTTCAGTATGTTCAAAAGTTCTGAATCAAATATGTCACTTATATTTCCCAGTTGTGGTTCAAGGCCACAGGGCAGGGGCCAAATGATATTTATTTTATTTCCCCAGATCCAGAAGACTATCTGGTGAAGACCGTACTTTTTGGATTAGCAAATAGAAAACTGCATTGAAAGAGAGAGAGACAGCACAGGTCAATATTTTATTCAACATAACAGATAATCTCTGTGTACTGCTGGTTTATGTATGTGAAACATAAATATTTACACTATAGGTCATATGCTTCCTGAGGACAACACCACATAAACATTTGACACCAACAATTTTTATGTTAAAACAAATCTCCTGCCCTATGAACCTTAAAACTAAAGGATTTTCTGTGCTGGATTATAATTGTGTCAATTAATTTTAAACATACCTTTCTTCTTTTTTTTTTATCTAAGTTTCCTTTCATAATGAAAATTCTTTCACAGTCTCCTAGCTTAAGCTGTTGATCTTATAAAACAGCCACAGAAAACAAGTGACCATTAACGCAAACAGTTCTTTTCCTCAGAGGATCTTGAGAAATCAAAAAAAGAATCAACCACTTTCATTGTATGAAAGTTAGTCCCATCTCCTATTTTCTAATAAAGCATACAACACACAGTAGTAATGCTTACCTTCAGTAAATGACTTTTTCTGATGTGCTAGCTCAGTTCAACTAGACACTGAATTGGCTACACAGAAACAGTTCCCACAGTCCCTAATCTTTGTTCTGAAAGGCAGAAAAACATGCAAAGTGTTCCTTATCCCATATACCTGGGTCACAGATGAGGTTAATCCTTGCTCAGAAATTTTTTTCTCTTTACTGTCTTTTGTGGAACAATCCAGAATTCAATATTTATTCATAACAATAAATCTCTATATGCATACTTATAAATAATGAAATATTATTCCTGTCTACTGATTTAAGCCATTTACATAACAGTGAGTATATTTCTAACAGAGCAAAAATGATACTTTATTTAAAATATGTCTATATATTTAAATATATATAGGAAAATTCCTGGACTCTGTAGGCTCGAATTTTGCAAGTCCACTTAGGCCTATAATGGAAACATTAAGCAATTAGCCAGAGAAAATAAAATATTTGTCCTAAAAAAACATCATGCTCCTCTGATTCTTTTAAAGAGCAAAATTAAATCTGTTTTTTTTAATTACAGAAGTATACTCCCACACATCTATAAAGTATGTAGCAAAATATAATATTTTCCTATATTTCAGTGAATAAAGGTGATTTTATTATAAAGCTAATAATTTTATCATTAGTAAATTCATAAATACCACTTCCTCCTGCTGTTCCTCTGAAAGACACCATAGAAGAATTAAAATGGTCTGTTTGCAATGAGAATGTTGACGCTATTACTCAAAAAAATTCCATCTGTCCCTAAAATAAAAATTAAAAAAATCATCTTAGTTGAAAATCCTGAGAAGAAAATGAACAGATACTTCAGAGTTTTTGGCATGTGCATTCTCGCTGTTCATACAATAGAAAACACCATGGAAATTTAAGTGCAAATCTAAGTCCAAATCTACAAAATAACCCCATTAATTTTGTTCTTGCATAATTTCTCCTTTTCACTCACTTTTGTAAGGGGGCCAGTTAGGTTTAGAGTTCCATCTTTACGGTTGTCCTTTTGTAAATTAGCTTCCAGTATCAGGGCTGACTTTCTGACAAAAGGTTGTTCCTAGGGTGTAGCAAATTGCACTTGTATGTTATTTCCTTGACAATCAAAATATCCAGCAGTAACAAAATAAGATTATTACTGTTCAGAAAGGAGAAGGCATATTTCTTTACACTGAAATGTTTGGTGCTTAATAATTTTGGCATCTTTTTTTTTTCTTTATATAACAGTATCATATTCATATAATTCACAGAATTCAGTAAATACAATAGCATAGGTCTCTAAACTTGTTCAACTAAAGGGTGTCATTTACAAAATCTTCATGGAAAATAGCTTTTACTAATTCCAGAACAAAAATTTTCAACACGAAACTGTATTCAATGGGGAGAGCTCGGAGAATATTTTGTTCCATGTGGATCATAAGGGATCATATCCCAGCCTTCATTAGCACAGCCTAGAAGAAATTTGTATACTACCCAAAACATCCACCCAAAATCAATAGAATTCAAGCCTAAATAATCATACCTTTCTTTATTTTATAACATTTGGTCACAATTACATTTTCTCTCAGAGCACAGCAGAACACAAGCTATATTGATAACTCATTATAAACACAGTGAACCACTGATTCTTACATCGGTTTTATACAAATAAATTGCTATACTGTTGCAGTGTCTTTACTGCTGCTTGACAATAAAGACTTCAGCCTGGAAGAGACAGTTTTAAAACATGATTGCCTACAAACATTCATCAATCATTGGAAATCTGAGCATAAGTCACGCTGGAATAAATGAGAGTGAGACATGACCATAAGCCAAGCTCTGACCTTCTTCCTCAGTTTTCACTCAGCCTTCGTTTAGGCAGGCTTCTCATGAAGAAAGTGGAATTCAGACATGAATCATTACCTACAGCTCAGTGTGCGGCTTCATCTCCAGTATCTGCAGGACAGTTAGACTTGCTTCCTTCCCAGCACTGGAAAATAGTTGGTGGGACTTACAGTCTTATGCACCCTGGGTTTTTTTCAGGTTTTCCATATAAATAATGCTATGCTTTCTCAAGAATATTACACATTTTAGTCCAAGAGCTATCACATTTTTAGCGAATGCACTATCCTCATTCATTTATACTGGAAACCTCAAAGGTGCATAACTCCACTACAACCTCAATTCTGTGAAGCAGGAGGCTCAATCTCTGTACTTCCCACTGCTTATGTCACAGGACTTGATCCTATAGCTCTGCTGACAGAACCAGAACAGATGTCTGCTAGTAACAGTGGGCCCAAGAGCTAATTGGTGTGTCGCTCACCAAAGATGTGACACAGGATCATTCCTGGCATGCACAGTGGCTGTTGGTGTGGAGATTCAAGGCATCAGCAGGCCAGACTTCTGGAAAAAAACAGCCAGATTAAACAGGCAGCAATAATTTTAAAAATGGTGAATTCTTTTCGAAATCAGCAAAGATGAGTATATGCTTCCAAGAATACTCCAGCTAACCTATCCCAGTGAAATGCAGGAGACTTATATGGAAATATCTGCTGAGTGCTGGCTGCTGAATGCAGACTGATGTCTGCAGACATTCCTGACTTGGAGGTGATACTTGAATGCCGATCTTCTTCAGCTCATCTTGTTGTCTGTTCTCAGGTGGATTTCTCTACTGGAACCATCCCAGCCTGCAGAACTATTTTCACGTGTACTGCAAGAAGGATTTGAGTCTCAGATTCCAGCATCCTATGTTCAGAGCTCTGAGCCACAGATTCATTCCCTTTTGCCTAAAGACTACATAATATCTTGTGCAGCTCTAAGAACAGTGCCAACAGAAAAAGTTGACAGACTTTCACAAAAATATCTGAGACCTTGGTGATCTATCAATGTAGGACTCTAGGAAATAGGTATAAATAGGGAATAACATGACTTTGAACCAGAATTACCAACAGGCAAAACAAGAGATCTGTTTTATTGACTATTCTAATGTGTCTTACTTTTCTGCATACTCTTGTGCTTGTCAAAACACCTAAGTTTCATGGGTTTTCTACTTTACTCTCATTCTGTCTAGTTCATTTCCTTCATTGAACACCTTGTTGTTTTGAATTTCTGTCTTGCATATCTAATACCTCCTGTGCACTGTGCAATGATGGAGAGCACCTCATTTAAGACAGGGGCTCCTACTAGGTAACAAAGAAAATTTGAAATAATAATAGGAGAACATTCAGATTCTCCATGGTTAAGCATCTCTGATAATCGTGCATAAGCCATTAATTGCTGTAAGATGTTTGTATCCTTGGCTTCTTGTGATTTCAGTGAGGGGTGCAGAAACTCAGCCATATGCCATATGAGGTATTGAATTCCTTTTTCTTCAGAAACTGTACTGAATTTCTTCAGTCGTTTTTAAGGCATTTGGGAGGCAACTGCATTTTAAAGGTCAAAGATGGAAGGAATCTAACCAATAGTACACAGTAGTTCTGCGTTATGATGGATGAAAATAAGGGGTTTTGTAACTTCACTGAGGCTTTTTTTTTGTAAGAAAAGCTACCAGATAACAAAATGTTATGTGAATGCTGCTTCCTCCACATCTTTCTTATACCGGAAATACATCAAATACAAAAATCATCTAGAAGTCCAAGCTACACTGCATCACTTTTTTTTCTTTATTTCCTTCTACTATTGCTCTCACTACTCAACAGGTCAGTTACAGATTTCACCTCATTGAACCAGTTGCAAGACTGTTGAAATCTATAAAGCACCACTTGGCTCCATTTCTGTCAAAACTGCTAAGTCACATTTGCCCAGTCTCTAAAAGAGATTATTCATAACAAATGTATTGATCTGTTTCATAACCATTTTAGCTGAAAGACTGCTCCATAAAAGGAACCTCCACTGTCTGCAAATTTATAACCACACAGTAATGAGATGTTTGAACTGCATGAGAGACAGCCAATGTTTTTTTATGAACCCATTATTTGAAGCTACTGTACTTTAATGTGGGATCCAGAATGGAATGAAATGGTTTCATTTTATTTGTCTTACTTAAAATTTTCCACTTATCTGTGCAACTGGGAGATTGAAATCATGGATTTCCTTACACATCCCACAAAGCAAAGCCACTAGCACAGCCCACATCTTCCCTCTTTAGCTGAAAAAGCATATATATCACATCTGTATATTGCAAAGTCTATTTTCAGTTAAAGTATTTCAGCAAAATCTCATGCCAAGTTCAGTATCTCTATATATTTCTGTACATCTTGCATACCATTTCTTGGAACAGTCAGATGTGATTTTTAAAATGTTACGACATATATTTTGAAATCCATGCATAAGACAAGGTGGTCCAGTCAGAAAAATTCCACTCACTCTATTACTTTTTCTGCGCAAGAGAAGTGACCATCTGAAAAAGGGAGGCACCCTCCACAAAGAGTATGTCATCATTATCTGAGAGGGCAGAGTTAAAGCCCCACATATCTCTGCCAACCCTCTATAGGAGGATGAAATGAGCAGGAATCCTGCTGTATTAGCAGTTTCGTCTCTAACCCACAGCACTGTCAACAGCATTTGGGGCAAGGTCTCAAAATTAGATCAGGTCCCAGTGGTTTATGAGGTTAAGCTATGTATAAATGCTTGTATAAGAGGGACTGATGCTAAAGGCTAAGAATCTCTTCTGTGCCAGCAGAAATAGTGCCTGGAGATGGAGGGGAGAATGTTCTTAGAGGAATGGATCCTTAAAAGCTCCTCACAACAGCAGCAAATCCCTGAATGCCCTGATCACGATAGGCTTTTTAGAGATGTGTGACCATTTGGGGCATAGCAGTTGAAATCTTTACCCCTAATAACAGAGGTTTCAGTACACTGCAGCCCTGTATAGGTTCCTTTGTGTTTGATTTTGGGATGCCAGACTAAATCTGTATTAAATCTAATACCTATTGAATTTGGCCCCGTGTATTTTGGATCTAAGAACTTTTAGAAGAGAAATCACAGGCTGCCAATAGAAGACTTTGCATATAGTTGCAATGATAGAGCAAATGTTGTTTTAATCACACCTAAACTGGCAACCGAAGAGCTGAAATTTTGCTGCAAACTAGAACCATGTTTTAAATGAAGAAAAGGTTATTAATCATTTCTGATATGGGAAATATCCACAGCTGTTTAACTGAGAAGAAATGAAGGATGAAAGACAAAAGGCAAAAAAGAATAGAGGGAGATGACATTCAGTGGGGAATGATTACAGTGCAGTCCTTCCTGCTACTTTCTTTTTCTATGTTTCCCAGCTTGGTATCTCCAGAAATTGTTCCTAAGAAAATACGGTGGTGGACAATTTCTTAGATGTCACCAGACTCAGATTATACTTTGCTATGAAGGCTTTAAATTTGAATAGCTATGGTTTAGCATTGTAAACTGCAAGCTAAGCAATGTATATTTGGAAAGTGTTTATGGCTCTTGTGATATTTACTGTGTATTATTTAATGAAAAAAAACCAAGGGAGAACCTACCAATGAGTTAAAAGGAAGTCTTTAATAGCTCCAGAATAGGTGATAATGGTTTTTCATGTGTTTTGCTTCAGTTTTTCTACACAACATCCATTCTGTATACTTAATAATGACAAAATAGAAAGACAAGGAAATAGAGAGAAAAGATCTAAGCAACAACAACAACAAAAAAATACCATCAGGAATGATCCAAGACAGCAACCACTGAAAAGAGAAATATACATTCTTCTTAGTTTCTCTCTGTCTTTCACCGTTCCTCTTTTTCTTTTCTTTTTTTTTTTTTTTTTTTTTTTTTTTTTTTTTTTTTTTTTTTTTTTTTTTTTTACCATTCTGTTTTAGCTTCTTTACCCCTTACTGACTGATCTTTGGTTAACAAGCAAGATCAGACCCATCACCTCTCTTGCACATTAGCCTTACTAAAACAATTATCTGCAAAACCAAGTAACTATACCACATTCAGAAGAGCTATTAAGAGATAAATCACTACTTCACATGCATGAAGCTTTAAACCTAAGGCATTAGGTTTTCACATCTTGGGCTTAATCTACTTTTAGCCTTCAGTCCGTGAGATCCCTGAAAGGGCAAAAGCATGAAGGTTTTCCCACTGACGCCAGGATTTCCATGTAGCACCTCACCATTCTGCAGTTCCTGAGACAGTTCCACCATCAAGTCTGCCAGACAGGATTGAAATTCTGAATGCAGCACCTATCCTGCCTGCCAGAAGTGAAGATTATACTTTAATCCCAGCTACTAGATTTCTTCACTTTCCCCATTCTTTCCTCTTCCATGATATATTTCTGCAGTCACTTCAAACAGGTGGTGACCATTTGTGATGATTCTGGTGCTGCAAATGGGTTATTCCACCACAATAGATCACTACTGTCCCAGTCAGAAGGGAAACTAAGTTGTTGCAGTTGTGTGTTATTATGTGTTAGCTGAAGTGACTGCACCTCTTCTCCTTTGGTTTTATGACCTTGTAGGTACAATAGCTAGAAAAACTGATGTGCTTACTCTGAAAAGGTGGTAATAGGATTCAAGAAGTTAATTCCAAGTGTTGTTTTATCGCAAAAAGCATGTTAGTTAAAATAGTTCCAAGGTGGAGTGTTACTAGCAACCTGAGTGATTAGTGGGCCAAACTCATGACATATCAACACGTGGGGAGCTCTAACGCTGCAGTGACAGCCTCACAGCTGCCTACATGCCTACTGTGACTTACTGGAATGCTCCCATCTCCACAGCCCCATCATCAAGCCAATGACCATAGTTTTTTCTTGTGAATTTGGACTGAAATGGAAAAGATGGAAAAAAGTAGACAAAGGTTATTGGCAAGTGTAGTCAGTAAAAATATCAGAGGGTTGGGGAGTTTTATTGAGTTTACAGATTTTTTTCTCTTTTGACTTATAAAAAAGTCTCAGAAAAGTTCCAGTATTGCCAACTTGGATGCATTTGATGAAATGTTTATGAGATTTATGAATTGAGCTTCTGGCCTTTGGCATTCATTTTTCAAAACCAAATCAGGTGGTATTTCACAAAAATTAAGTGCAAAAGTGAAAAGAGACGTCTTGAAAGGATTTCTCTTGCAGGGATTTTCATTACTTTTCTTCCATTTTTAGCCCAAGACTAGTTGTGCTCTGAAATGGGAAACCAAGAAGAATATCAAAATGGCAGTCAGAAAGGGTTTCATTTCTACCTTTGATATAGCATAAATATTTATCACACCCTATCACCATCTCCTCTTATGCAGAAAAAGGAGTTAAGAACTCATTGCCTTCTCCAGGAAGAAGCAACCAAGCTGACATGTCATGTGTCCTTCTCAGGCACTGGAGTCCTACTTTCTCATGGAGATGATCCTCATCACTCAGACTGGATGACAGAGGAATCAGCTGGTCTGATAACAGCACATAGACAATTTTTCTCTTCTCTGAGACTTTCACAGGTGGCTAGCAAATAACTTGGATCTCCACAACCTTCTAGAATCTAAAGATCTAAAGATCAGAAAGAAACTGGGACATGGACCTGTTGGAATAGGTCCAGCAGAGGGCCACAAAGATGATCAGAGGGCCATGGCTTATCTCCTATGAAGACGGGCTAAGAGTTGGGTTGTTCAACCTGGAGAAGAGAAGGCTCCTGGAAGACCTTATAGCAGCCTTCCAGCACCTAAAGGGGGCTTACAGGAAAGATGAGGAGGGACTGTTTATCAGGAAGTATAATGATAGGATATGGCGTAACGGTTTCAAACTGAGAGAGGGTAGATTTAGATTGGATACCAGGAAGAAATTCTTCACTGCAAGTATGGTGAGACACTGGAACAAGTTGCCCAGGGAAGTTATCGATGCCCTATCCCTGGATGTGTTCAAGGCCAGGCTGGAAGAGGCTTTGAGCAACCTGGTCTAGTGGAAGGTGTCCCTACCTGCGGGCTGGCTGGAACTAGATGATCTTTAAGGACCCTTTCAACCCAAACCATTCTATGATTCTATGATTCTATGAAATTATCTAGCTGCGTGGCACCAACAGCAGACTTCCTCTTGAGAAGTGTAGGCAGGGCATAAGAGTAAACCTGAATGAAAGATGTTTGGCTTCTTTCCTTGGATATTTACATATTAATGCAAATTGTTTTCTTAGATTTAAGGCTATACAGTCTTGTCATTAAATACATTATTATCATTGCTAGCAATAGGCCACAGGCTTTCTATGAGCTGTGCAAGGCCTCAGGGCTAGGGCTTGTCTTATCTTTGTAATTTAGATGGAACAAGTTGGTGGAGAATGCAGTCAACCAGTCAACTTGTCTGTACTTTCTTACATTACAATTGTGTGGGGAACCCTTCTGGGAATGCTTTTTGGGGATACCAGCCAACAGCCATCACAGAAACCCAGAACATGTTCTTACTGCACTATCAAGAATCTCACTTAAAGTACATTACTTCTGAGCAACCCGGGCTGTTAAAATTTAATGTAACAAATTAGTGGAGAATGTAGGCAATTTGGGCTCTAATTTGGGTACAACAAAGAAGAATGAGTGCCAGATTCTTTGGCTTTTCTCAAAACTCTGTAATCTTATATGTCTACAACAGTATTCACAGAAATCCAGATCCAAAATACAGTCTTGATATATTCTCAGAATGTAAAAAAACCCCATCACTAATTATAGTGGGGTTTTACACTTTCTGTAGGAAGACCTGGTAACTTTCAGGACATGCATTCTCAGCAATAAGAGAGGGCTGCTCTGTAAGAGAAGGAAACCTGGGAGCTGGAACAACTGCCCTCCCTGTCATTCCCACCCTACCTAAACATGCAGAGCAGAGTAGGCCTGGTGATGATGACTGGGGTTGGCCACAGCCGAGCCAGCCAGGCAGGTCTGTAGTGAGGATACAGGTCCCAGGTCAAGCCAGGGAGCCAGTTCAAGAAGGACGGGTCAGGTCAGGGACATGAAAGGCACAGGCATAGGCACGTAGCTCAGCAGGGACCGTAGCTTAGCACGTCTCACAGCTGCGACATAGCTCAGGCAGGGACCAAGGATGTAAATTATCATCCAATCAAGGGGAGGCTCCCCTCAGCTCTTCTCACTACCTCCATGTTTTCCCAGCAGTCAGATACAAGGTTACATGTTTGCATCATAGCAAACCTGGTCTTGGTTTTCTTTCCAAACGTTGGCAGCCAAACCCTTAGGAGGAGGATCCACTTTCGACAATGAGAGGCATTTAATTTCTTTCTCAGTAAGGAAATCTACAAAGATCACTCTTCCAGGAATATGACGACGGCAAACAGAACTTGTTGTTTTCCCAAGCATTTCTCACTTCTTTCATCCCTGAGACTCTCCATCCATGGAGTTTTAAAAAAAAGATCCTCATTGAAAATTTACAAACGGATATGGAAGTATTAATTTCAATCAACACCTTTGATAGCAAAAGCCAAGTAAAACACCCTGAAAACATTGGTGATACTATCAGTATATTGACCAGCATCTGTTGTCACGGAAACTTCAGCAGTAACAGCCTTTTGGCATTGTAAGAATAATGTTTCTTACTATACAGCAGAATAACTAATAGCTATGAAGTATTCATCAAAAGATTGGAAGGTCAGGCTTAGCTTGATTAAACCCCTAAAATATGAATGATTATCCCAAGTTCATACAAAGCTGCAGAGTCAGCAAAATGTGACAGAAAAATAAACAGTACAATTCAAATTCTGGCTGGTTCCCAGTATTGCAGAAATATGCAAAATTGATAAATTGGACATGCTAGGTAAGAAAGGGAAATTCTACAATTCAGAACCTGAAAACATATAGCTTTTGTATTGGTATGAACATTTATGCAAAGGAGTGATTTTGTTTAAACCAGTTTCATCAGACATGATGTGTCTGAGTATGGATTTCCACATATGAAAGGAGAAAGTAAGATTCAGTATGTGGATATAAAAACTAAGGGAAAACACTGGAGAAGTAATGTACATTGATAATTAAATAAGGAAAAATAACATTATATAATAAGGTTATCTTCAGCAGCATTTCTCCTGCTAATTTCAAGTTTTTTGAGACTTTCATTGCTTCCTAAATGCACTCAAGTCTTGAATGCTGAGGAAAACTAGGAAATTTTAAAAACATCTCTTCAGCTGCTTTGAAATCAGAACTGAATTTGAAGTCCTCAAGAAGCATTGCAAAAAATTGATTTATCTTTCCCTTACGTCTAAACTCCTTTTAAACTTATTTAATAAACATTCACTTGATAACATGCTTTAAAATCATCCACATAAATTCACAAAATGACATATCTCTTCAGCAACGTAAGCTGCTAAAGTTATGAATACTGTCCGTGAAACTCAAATTTGACACTTCTCACAGGGCCGAGGAAAGTTCAACATGCCTCTTATCTTCACCATTCAAGGAAAATTAGGCTACCAACCAGATGTACAATCCTAGACAATAACTACAATTCACAGTTTCATTCATCAGGCAAATCAGACCTTTCAAAAACTAGGAGAAAGTTTCTCTGAACAGGAGGTTGCCCTTTACAGAGCACTAGTCCAAGTCTGTCCTGTGAGAAAATAAGGACTTCTTGTATCTGAAAAATCACAGCCACCTGGAGTCGCTGAATTTTATTGGTTTGCTCCTTCTTAGGAAAATTTGGCAAAAATTATATTTAACACTGTCTCTCGGGAATCTTTCAGAAGCTGATAATATTTAGCAAAGTTGCAGAGCAACACATGTAAAAAAGGAAGGGAAAAAAGCAAAAAGAGAACAGAAAAGGGAAAAACAACTCAGAAAGCATTTAGAATACCACTCTCAGTAGCCTAAAGCAAAATCAAAGAAGCAAGCACAAAATGTCTATCTATCTTCCACATTATTTTTTAAAAATTATCAAGAAAATTTCATAACTCTCCAATTTAAACCCTGAGAAACAAGCCACAACTTTAAAAATTATAAAATTGTTCAAGGGGGTTGGTTTTGGTTTTTTTTTTATTATTTTAATCTACTCCATACAGAGTGAAAAATAATCTGAAGTGAAGCAGTTTAAAGAGGTGTCTCTGGAGAGCAATTGCCTTTCCTGTCTCTTGTTCAGCTGGTGGCCAGTACAATGAGTCTTTGTTTGAAGTTCTTATATGCTTCAATAGTGATAATAGACTGAAAATGCAGAGAAAATTAAAGCATCCAATGCCATCTCCTCAGATAAAATTTGCCAATAAACTCAAACTTACAATTTATAAAAACAGCAATATTCAGTATTTTTGTGCTGTTTATATACTACAAGTAATAAATTTGGGGATTTGGGGACATTTTTATTGTCTCAAGGATTTTCTTCTCCAGTACTTTTGAGTCTGTATGTTTACTGATTTTTCTACTATTTCCCAAGAAAGCACTGAATTTTACTTCATTTTATTTGACTCTGGATTTTCCTTTTTTGTCTCACTGCCTTCTGAAGCTACCATTATCCAAAGTTTTCTTCAGTCTTCCTAGTCATAATGTAAGGGCAGGGCGTACCCTTACAATGATGCAAAAACATTGCCCCATCCCTTGAGAGGATCCCAAAACTCAGCCCCCACTGCAACAACACACAGTCCAATCCACGCTATATTCCCAAACTTCAGTTACCTTTTTCTCCTTTTTTTTTAGCAGCCATAACATTGAGGCGTCATGTGTCCCTTTACCTTTTATGACTGAGGGGGAAAGTGTTCCTCCTGGAAGCCTCAGATACTCAAATCATCGGGTTTTTTCACCCAGATTTCTATCCTTGAACTTGGTCTCCTGTTTCCATACAATTGTCCTGAATTTATGGGCTTTGGGCAGCTCAACCAAATCTGAATCATGGCTCTGAAACTAGCCAAGCTCCAGGAATCCCATCTACATATTTAAGGTTTTGTACAACAAAGGGGGAAAAGAGGGCAGGAGGGAGCCGACAGGTTAGCAGGGCTTCCCTTTAGGATTTCTCAGAGGAAGAAAAATAACACTCTAATGATTTAAACAGCCCGATGTGTCAAGGCCCATAAGTCAGCACCAAGGAGTTATGTGCAATATACCCCATAGCAGCTAAAACAACGCATTTGCCATAAACCAATATTGTGCTATTCACCTAATATGCTCCACAAATTCAGCCCAGGCCCTTTAGTAGGTGACCAATTTAAATAAGGTAAAGCTCTGGAGATTAGTTGTTACTATGCACTACCTTGCAGAACAACTCTATATTAATGATCTATCTGAGAAAAATCTCCTTTGCATGTACTCCTTTCCTCTGGTCTCAGAAACCTAATTTCCACAATATCAAAGTGGTTTAGAATGTAATTAATTTTCACCATAAGCAAAGTAAATGCTTCTAATTTAAGGAGTCTTCACAGTATTAAACCTGCAATGAATTTGAATAAAATACTTATCTCAGAGAAAACTGGCAATCAAAATAACATTAATATTGTACTTATTAGAATTTAAAAGCAGTATGATATACGTATATTGTATTAAGCCTTCTTAATGTCATTGGAAAAATCATTAATCTCTTAGTAGTAATAACTTCAGTGTATGCCCATCCGCCTGAGGCTAACACCCCTGTTCCTCTGACACGTAAAATGTGTTAAGGAGACAGGAAATTGATTCTCACCCCTGTTTCAAGGAGACCTGATATAAATAGAGTCCCAAACTCAGGGATACAGGGAACCATGTTAGTGTTGCCCAATGAGGTGCATCCATGCCAGGCCACTGCATATCGGGAAGCTGTGTCTATCCCTCACTGCTGCTGTCTGCAGGAGGCACCTATCGTGTCAATGTGGTATTTGCTGCCCAGCCAACATGCACCCAGCACCTGCTCTGCTGCAATCCTCCACCGATCTGTTGCTTTTCCCTTCCGGAGACCGAGGAAGCTACTCAGCATTTGCTGTGAAGTCTGACTCAGTTTCTCTCTGTTTGAACAGGACTACTCTTCATCTTCAAGAGAAGCACCATGTCAGAAGGGGATGTGAGCCATGGACGGGTTTGTCCCTAAGCATTTCAGGATTTCTGAAATTAAATCTGAGCTAGCAGGAGATACAAATCGGTAATAATGCTTTCGATGTAACCAACTATTATTCCTGTCACTTATCCAAGCGGAGATGAGGGTCAGTACATTTTAATACAGGTTCTCTTAACTTTCAGTGTTAATAAGACCTTGTGAGTCACTTAGGGTAATTATTCCAAATGGGGGAGAAAGTAAGGTAGATAATGGAACCTGCGGGCATAGAAGAGATTTTATTATTCTTGGGAGACACAATACAGAAATGTCAGACTGGACATCTACTGAAAAGAGATGGAACCAATGTCCTTCTGTAAAAGTGAGTAATGCTCAAAATAAATTAATTAACTGACATTTATTTNTATCTAATATTTACTCTGGTCATTATTTTTCTGTAAATTGAACTGAATGAAAAGTAAATATATATTTCTTTTACTTTTTGCATCCTAAAGCGCTATAAAAGTACTATTCACCTTAATTTAGGAGTGATGCAGTGCAGCAACCCTTCTGGTGGAAAGAAGTAACTACCATACTTTAGAAATCCACACTTCCGTAAGCCAATTTTTGCAGGTTATTTCCCCTCCTCCCCTATGAAATCTCTTCCTTATGACGTCAGTTTTGGTTTGATTTGGTTTGGTTTGTCTTTAAAATATTAGACAAAGAAATTCTAAATTCATACATGTGTCCTTGCCTGAAAACAAACTCAGTTTCCAGAAGTAGAAAACCAACAATATTCTGCCTGCTTTTGTAAGGCAAGAAGTAGTATCTTAAACATCCATTAGAGTCCTCAAAGTCAAAAAGCTCAGTTCATAAGGTATTATAAATATTTCTTTCAGTAACAAATCAAAGATCAGAATCACCATGTTGAGACATGTTTCAATGGCTTTGAAAATATGGGTATAGTTGAATAACTAGCGGAAACTAAAATTAAGGACATAATCAAAAATACATTTGCCAGCTCAAGAATTTATTAAAATAAAGAGAAGAGGTCTGTTAGGTGCCTGTTAGGTTTAACAACAGAAATTTGAGGTGGTCTGTCATAGTCATAGGAAAAGGCCCCAGGATACCTCTGGTAATTATTTGGTCTTTAATCTTTCCTAGTCAGTGTTCCCCCTAACTCTGTTTTGCAGGTTAATATTTAGAATACTTAGAAAACCTATTAGAAAATACTTTTTTTTTTTTTTTCGGTCAGAAGTCCCTTCAATAGGCCCAGAATAGATATGACAGGGATCTTTCTGGTTATAATCATCAAGTTGGTTTTCTTTTTTACTTCAGAGACTTCTAATTTCCTGTCTTCTACTGATCTATCCAGAGGCAAAATGAAGTTCCAAGAAATCCCCACTTCATCACATTTCATTGCAGGTCAGGTTTGTGTTCCTAAATTTTACAGGAGACAATATTAGTCACACAGGTCCTTGCGACTGATTACTTAATATATTCATACTTGAGAATTGTACTTGAGCCAGTCTTGAAAAACTGCTGGCAGTTCACTGCAACATTATTTAAAGACACGGACTGTGTCTCCAAAGTCCTGTCTTTACATTTCACGTCCAGTTTACTTTTTATTCATATAAAAGTAGGTAATCTGGCAAGTACGTTACCAGACTGCTTGTAAGGTTTTTCTGCTTTTTTTTCCTGAATGTTCTGTACAGGTTTCTGTTCATTTCTCTTTCAGTTTGAGATACCATATTCACGTCCACTATTGTTATTTTAGTAGCAACTACATCTACTTGCTGAAGACATGCAAATACCGTTGGTTTTGTTCAGTGTGGTTTAGAACGTAGGGATGTTTTTATGTCATGCTGCCAATGCAAATTGTTAAAAATAAGTCACCTGCTTCAAAAGGCATTTATTTTCTTTAATGATTATTTTTTTAAGGAAAGAAGACTGCCTTTTAAAATCATTATATTTTAATAAATCACATACCTTCACTAATTCATGAATTGCCTTGCCCACTTAATATAGAGCTGGATATCAAAATAATGGTCAGACTGTAGTTTTTAGCACTGTTTTCTTCTCTCCTCTCTGAACTCTCTGGCTGCTAAATGATAATCTCAAGCTGATCTCTGTCTATTAATTTAAGAAGTTATCACTCCCTGATGTCCACCTGTCCTTCTGCAGCTGGTCATTGTCTCCAAAGTAATATGCATTTGTAGGACATTCACAGTTTCTCATTTATCCTGATTTGCTGTTCATTCCGCTGACTTCACCATTTATATATGCCATTTCCAACAACCAAATATACATTTGGTTATGTTATTTATGCAGGTAGATTTCTAAATATCCTCCTCATCACACTCCTTCCTTTCTTCAGGCAGTTGTATAAGGTTTCTCTGTTACTATTATTTTATTTTTCAGCTACAGATTCACTTCTGCGTCAAGTGATCTTTCAGCAAAGGGGACATATATTTCCAAAGCATGATGAGAATTCAAGTTCAGACAGAAAGAACTTTGGGGGCTTGTGTCCTACAAGAAGAAGAGACTGAAAACAATCACTGTCTCAGAGCATGGAGCATTTTCTGAAGGACTCCTTTCTTTTTAGGTGGGAACAACCTAGTATGTACCTGCTATACACCAAAGCAAAAGGTATCAAACGGGTTTTAACCTGATTAGTCTGAAAACAGAAACAGAATGAAAAGCTTATTGTAAGTGCGTGAAAAAGTATTGACACATTATAAATTTTCGTAGCCCTCCATGTCCCCACCGTTTTAGGCAAGACAGAGCAACTCTTTTCAATTATGAAAAGAATGCAGGCCCCTGAGTCTGCCTGCCTCTCTTTCCATTTAGGACATGGACTTATCACACAACTGGCAAACTTCAAGGATGGAAACTCAAAGTACTAGGTAACTTTTTTATTATTTGTTTGCTTGAGAAATCTGCATCCAACCACAAAGAAATCTACTTCAACTAAAAACACCAAAAAAGTGTATCTGAGGAATCTGCTATTTATATGAAAATATGCTTTCTATCACAAGGATAAGATTGTGCCAGAAACTTGTTATGATTTCCCAACGTTTTGCTGCATTTGAGGTAAAAATATGCACCTTTTAAGAAATTACAATAAATACATCTGTGCTCTGTGTTTGTTTTCTTAAATAAGTGAAGTAAGATTAAAAACTATTTTCCTTCATATCAGTCAAAACCAATAAAGTATAAATAAATACGAAAGTTTCTCAGATAATAAGAACCATAAATCTACAGTTTACTTTTTTTTAAAATATTCTGTGTACGTGTAAAAACCTTACTGAAGGAAATGGTAGGGACCATAGTATCTTTTTCAGAAAAACAAAAAAGCCATAGTGTCCAAGAGGACTTAAGGGTCAAAGTCAGGGATCACTTACACCCGCTAAATTCCACTGAATTCAGACTTTATATAATGTGAGCAAAATATGCATTTTAAAATTGTTCAAAATGCCTGAGATAGTCCCTTAAGGAAAACTATCTATTTGCCTGGCTGGGAGTACAGATACGGACAGGGTTTTTTATAAGCAGATCCACTTCAACAATTATGATAATTAAAGTTGCAAAGGTCCCAACAGGAGTAATGCTAACATCAATTCCACTGTTTAACAAAGAAAAATGAGATGTAAATTCTGCATTCCCTCATCCAATATTCTTTTTGAGACAAAGATCTCAAGTCTCCCATAGAAAAAGAAGATAGATAATTTGGTGTAACATTACTGTTATTGTACAGGAAAAAAGAAGAGACCATGAAATGTAGTTTTATGACTGAAACTGATGCAGGATTTCAGGACCTGATGCACGTTTAAATATAATTTCATCTGAGAAGATGTAAAATGGAATTACAGTGCAAGCAAAAATCCTATGAAGACCATAGCATAAGGAAAGAAATCGTCAAATCTCTCTCTTTCTGTCCCTAGGACAGATTTTTCTAGTGTTTTTATAGTGTTTTAAATCAAAAATAAAACAAGGTGCAAAAGCTGACTATGAACTATAGCTTTCACACTTAGCTATAGCCTTCACATTCTGCTGCTACACTACCTTCAGAAATTCCACAGGCTGAAGCAAGCAGAAGTTAAATACATATGAGAAAAGTCAGTGTCAATGTTTTTTTCTTGTTTTAATATTTGTGGCACCATTAAAAAGTTGGATAATTTTTTTAACAAGTATTTTTAAATCTAGTTAAAAACTAGCAATGACTAATACACTAGTTCCTCTATTACTTGCTTTTCTAACAAAATACATTGCAGCAATAACAGTATATCTTTATGGCCTCCATCTAGTTATGTATTTTCGCACTGACAAGGCCATATTACATCATAGAATTTTTACAGAAAAACAACAGTCAGTAATCATGCCTAGCTGTTTGTTCTTAAGGCAAAGATTAACATTGATAAGATTAAAAACTCCCATGAAGACCATTCACACTTATCAAAAACATTGGTTTAGGTTGTTGCAGATTCTGAGAAAATACCATTCCTTAAAATTAGCTGGTGCTTTTAAGATTTGCTTAACAAAGGGAAGTGTTAGAACCTCATTTTTATTGAATGAAAACCTAAAATTTTGGAACAAAATTTGACACAGGTGAATTCCATTAGTCCACTGAGTGTAAAGGAAGGAATAAAACAGCACCAGTAATAGTGAAAAAAAAAAAAACAAAAAACAAAAAAAAAACCCAAAAGATCTTGTTTCACAATGCACAGTCATGTTGCTTTTGGAACTGAAACACTTTCTAAGAAGTCACTTCTCCAAAGTTTGAAATCAATTCACTTTTGAAGAAACACACTGTTTATATAAAATTGGGGGGCATCACATCTTCCATGTAGTATTGGACCAAGTTATGTACAAGAAAATAAACTAAGAACTCTGTCAGAAAAGTACAAATGAAGGTGCTATTTCAGCCAATTGTTGGAAAGCTGTACACACAAACCATTTCTGTTCACCTCTAGACTGAGGTGGAGTTAGTTCAGATAAGGACCTGAACATAGGAAAGATCTGAACATATCTGTTCTCATATCAGAAAAATTCTGAAGGGTTTTCAGGCTTCTAGAGTCATTTTTTGTGATGTCTCAGATTTTTTCTAGGCATTACCTCTGTCCTCAAAGATGTCTCTGAGTGTGCGTCTAAGTCATATGGATAGTATATTGCCATCAACCAGACCACGTCCACTTATATTTTAGTCTGATTCAAAGGATGTGAATAGAAGACACCACATACATTGAGAAATACTCTTTATCAATCTACAAAGAACAGAAGAAACATAAGAAAGTTCATCATAAATCTGCAGAGATGTGATTTAAACTTAAGTGGGATTCATTTAATATATTGCATTTTGCATTATGTATTAAGTTGCAAGAATGAGCATGAAAAGTTATTAGTCTATAATCCATTTGGTTTACAAGAATACTAAAAGAAAGCGTTATTGTATAGGAATAAAAAATTAAAACAAGTTTACAAAAAATTAAAACAAATCTTTGTTTTGTGATAGAAAGTTCAATAAACAGGATGAATATGCATTTTGTAAATAAATGTTACCATTAATTTTGCAATAAAGTACACAAACAGAATGCTGAAGAATATCCAGAAGTCTGTGGATAAACAAAGGTATTTTCAAAGGACTGAAATAATGCATAATTTGGAGAACACTTTTGTGTTTAAATAAAAGCTCACAGCTTCTTAAAAATTCCCCTTTTAATAACACAAGTGTACCAGAACAGCCTCCAAAATTCAAGAGGATGAAGGAATGGCTCATATAGTTTTACAGAAATCTTTCTGAATCTGAGTAAGGCTTTGTTTTGCAAGGAGATCTGCTGAGAATAAGAGCAGGGTAAAAAATTAAGATGAGACGGTGGGAGAGCCAGGCCATCATCTTGTGTGGGGTGTTATGTGCATGCCTCGATTTATCTGCTGTATAATATTTTGTCTAGTGTGTAGATGTAGTGCTGAGGGACATGGTTTAGTGGTAACTTGGCAGTGCTAGGTTAACAGTTGGACTTGATGATCTTCAAGGTCTTTTCCAATCAAAATGATTCTATGGTTCTATGATTATATAAAATAAAATATTATAGAATATGTTAGGGACAGCAAGTAGGAAACCAACGAGAATACAGAGTTCCTGTTCCTCAGTGGTCTGACCTATATGTTTCCGGAAAGATTGCAGACTAATTTTGTCAAGGCCAGACTAAAAGATAGAACAAAATGAATCATTTGAGTACCCCACTGTGAGGAAAAACATGGGGAAATAATAGTGGCTGATCAGAAAAAGGGACAAGCAGAATTTCCTTATGATGCTTTTGAGACACCCAGACTCATTTAAACCCTGAGCAGGTGACAAGCTCCAGGCAATTGATCTAATAGTTTGAACCCTTTTTCCTCTGACTGCTGTATGCAATTGCTATGTGAAGAGAAAATAGGTCTGTTTGTTCAAACTTAATCACAGATACTTGAAAGGCAGGGACTGACAAGACTTAATTGCAGTTTTGCCTTCATGTTTATATGGAGGGAAGAGGTAGGGAGTCTCATTTTAGTGTCTAGTCTGAGAAGCTAAGAGAGATTTCCCTGACAGATGGATACATCTGAAGGGCATATATGTGACCAGTGGCAAGCTGGGGCTGTGGAGAAGCGGAATAAAGGCCTCTCCTGGATTTTTAACAGGATGGTAGATGCTGGAGATTTTTGATCTTTGTGGGACTACCTAGGAATGGAAACTAGTACACTTTTGATATGGAGAAAGGCAAGCTACAGTCTATCACTGGGAAGAACACCTACAATGAAAACAGAGGAGAGGAAAAAAAGTCACATTCTACAATTATTGAAGTTTTACTGTGCTCGACGGCATGCTGTAAGCAGATATTATTTGCTATGACTTTTTTTTTAAAGAGGATGTATTTGCATGATTGCAAAATATAACATTATAACAGGCATATGATGAAATCAACAGGAAAGAAAAGCTGAGGTAGATCTCAACACAGGACTGCTGAGGAACACCGTCTTACCGCTCTTGCTGTGAGCTAGAGAGAGGTGTCATTAAGTGGTCTGTTGAGAGTAATTTCCCACTGTGTTTGAGTCAAAGAGGGTGAAGATAAACTTCCTCTCTGAATTTTGTTCCATAAAGATGAATAAAGTGTTTAACACTTTGTTGATATTAACGTAGTAGATTCATTCTTTCTAGTGCTGCTGATATTTCAGTCCTGTTATAAACTCAGCAAAGCTATTAGCTGTAAAAATGGACTGGTTTTTTGACTGAAACCAAGAAATCTGCAGAAAGTGGGAGAAGGGGAAGAAGACCGAAATGGATGTTTTCAAGGTGTTGACAAAATTAATACAAAAAACACTGGAAATATCTTTTCAGGATACCCTTGGATTATTTTGAGGATCTTTAACCTTCTTGTCATCTTCTTTTCTAATTTACACGTGGAAGTCTGAAATACATGTCAATCAAAATTAAAACAGGAAGTATTTCAATGTGTGAATATTGCTTAAATGCTTCTATACATCCAATATGAAATATTTTAACATAAAATTAAAAATGAAATGGTTTGTTCTTTAGAAAATACATCTTTCTTACTGTTTCTGCTGATTTAAAACAAACATAGAAACACACAACCACAGATGCCAAATCTATGCCTGATTTCAGTCTCCATTTACAGCATTTTCCACCAAGTGAACTCAGTGTCATATAAGAATTGTTCCACTCTAAATGTAAGAGTAATTTTAATTGTCTTTCATGATTCATTCCCCCTCTCTGAGGCACGCCAATGTTCACAGTTGTCACTTCTAGTCTTGGCTTGAACTGTGTAATGAGACTACACCACAGTAGAAACCTGAATAGGGCAGAAATGTGAATTAGAATGGCAGGTTCATCACACTCTGCACAATAGTGAGGTAGTGTTAGCTTTTGTAGCACTTTCATGGCTTTTGTATGTAGAGGTGGCATTAATTCTAAGCAATCATCATGAATATCTTGCATCTGTCTGTGTGCACAGGTGACACACACATGCAAGAAGATGTCCTAGCCCCTTATTTGGCCCTGGAAAGGGAAACCACGACAACCTAGACACAATTTTTGCCCACACAGTTTTTGGTAAATATGGAGTTGTTCTGCTCTTTTCTTGACAATTTTTTCAACACTCACCATCATAACTGCTGTAACCAGTGCCAGCACAAAAGACAAGCTTTTTAATTTTACTGACCCAGTAACAGAGAGTGCAGGATGTCCAAATCCAGTATGCTGTATGTGAATCCAAACTAGAGCCATCTGTAGACATACAGCAGGATGCGTGCAATCCTGTAAGTCCTAGAGCACATATGAGGTTAATTGTTTTTCATTTCAAAAATACCACTTTTCTAAATGTAGTATTATTTGTTTTGAAGAGAAATGAAAAGAAGGAAACAATAGGTTGTGCAGAACAAAACAATTTAGTTAGGAAATAGTCATCAGAAGAGCGGGATATGTGCCACACTGCAAAGCTCATTTGCCAAGAAGGTATTTGAAAAATTACAATGAGCATGTCTTTAGTACATATAAGTCTTGAAAGGAACAATAGCATGTAAGACATCCCAGGGCAGGGGCGAGAGGAGAAATCCTTCCCCCTTCATCTAGAGGTGCCTGACAGCCAAACCAAACACTCAGAATGCCAATTCTGGTACCATGATGCCCTGCCAAGCTCTGGCTATGGACTGGCTTACCTCTGTGGCTGTCTGTCTGCCTTAGTATTTGTAAAATGAGTTATTGAACCAAATACCAGACTGATTTTTCAACTTGTGGTAAAACAATGGTGTATTACCGACTTTGTTACTTCCTGTGTATACTATCAGTCTGAATAGCATTCTCTGTGCCCTGCCTTGGCCTTTCTACAAGCAGTGTGAAGGACAGACTGTGTAGATGGAAGAAATAGGTCTCAGATATTTCTTATGAAAACTCATTCATTATCTTCAGCTATATTTTGTAGGCTGTTAGTTTCCATTTTGCTCTTAACTCAACTTACAAAAAAACTTTGTTTAGCTGTTTCTCCAACATTAGTAATATTCTGTTTTTTTTAAGTTTCTCTGCAATACCCAGATATACCTGAACTCATAAGTAACAAGAATACAATTAATACAGTCAAAATCTCAGACTCATACCTTGGCAATGTACATGAAATTTTGGAGGAAAGCAGAAGCAACAGTTGCAAGAGGAAAGGGCTTGCAGAAGGCAGTAGGAAGTCATGCAAATTTAATGCAAATAAAATAGCTTCCAGTAACCCACAGTCATCAAAGCTGGAAGAGATGGATTTTTTTGTCTGGTGATTAAGACAACTCTTAACCACTCTTCCAGCTGCTATCCGCTCATAAGAAGTTATTTACTGAAGTGCTAGGAAGACAGCCTAGCCTAAGGAGAACTGAAATGTCCTAATTTGAACTAAATTTTACAGGAAATTTAAGAAGAAAGAGTTTGGAAGAATCTGCAAGAAGTAATTCTGGCGCACTTTTTCCTTTTGTGTTAGCAGGAGATGCAGGACCTATAGAAATGTCTTTAAAAACGCCATTATTCTTCACGTTAATTTATATACTTACATGCACATGCATACATACGTATACCTGTTATGCTGTTACCTCACATCTGGTGTCAAAACCCAAACTTAAGGTATCTAAGTGTCTATGGGAGACCAAATATAGCAAAAGGATTATGGCTACATAAATTTGGTAAAAATAGTCAAAGCAATTTGTATAACACTATAGAGGAAGTTATTTTTCATAAAAAACACAGGAATGGTTCTATATGGTTAAATAATATCCATAATATTTGCAGACCATGTATAAATTATTTATTCTTGTCATTATTTTTCTCTAGCTTTTTAATTAATTTATATCCACACGCGAATTCATGTGAATATGACTTTTTTCTAGTATATTTCAAAGTATTTTAAAGAGGCCTCACACGGATGAGGAAGCTTCAGAAAAATTGTCTTGTTTAAAGATACCCAGCTTACCGTGGCAAAGCCAAAGCCCCTCAAACCAAAAAACTGCTTTTAATATCATCATCCCAGATGTAGCTCTCCAAGTCCCCTTGGTGTATCATAACGTGAGCTTGAGTTTGCAGGAGGGTAGCACTGTCCACTTATTTTGAGTTTGTTTGCTGTGGTTCACCTGTCATAACAGTGGATACCTGACAGCTTTGTTTTAGCTGGTGACTTGCAGGAAGAAGAAACTGCCTCTTCTCCATACAGGTTCTGCATACCAATGCCAAACAAGAAAGGAAATTCCCCTGTATGTGCATAGTGTGGAGAGGAGGAGCACAGAAGAGCTGTTTCACTCATGTATGGTACTTCAGGCTGTCAGGATTTCAAGACTTTTACTGACTTGCAACAGCAGAGCAGCATCAGCCCTTTCTACATTTTCACTTTCACAGTCCCTATTCTTCATCTTCCTTGATTAACCAGGAATAACAATTAACAGCACTATGGTCCCTGCAGTGCTCCATCCACATAATTTTTTGATACATATCTGTTCTGATAGCTCTGCTGTTCCTTGAAGAACTCTGGATTTTTCCAGATTTCAGTTCAATATTTCAATTACTGACATGCATATGCGATAGGCTCAGTACATCCTGGATGCATAAGCCTATTAAGACTCAGCTGTAAAACTCAGAAATGGATCATTCCAGGCTTTCTAGATATTATACAGCTTGGTGAAAGCAGTAAAGATGCCAATAAATCATTAAGCTGTACAGGAACTTTTTACAAGGGCATGTAGTGGAAGAACGAGGGGTAGTGGCTTTAAACTGGAAGAGGGCAGATTTAGATTAGATATCAGGAGGAAATTTTTCATTGTGAGGGTGATGAGACACTGGAAAAGGTTGCCCAGAGAATTTGTGGATGCCCCACCCCTGAAGTGTTCAAGGCCAGGCTGGATGGGGCTTTGAGCAAACTGGTCTAGTGGGAGGTGTCCCTGCCCATGGCAGGGGGGGTTGGAATTAGATGATCTTTAAGGGCCCTTCCAACCTAAACCATTCTATGATTTTATGATTCTATGAAGTCTTACAACATCATCCACATCTGACTTAGTGATGGAGAAAGAGGTCTTGTTCCAGGAATAATAGATGTGTATAAGCCCTATGTATTCTACAAACAGTGGAATGTTCTGTATAATTAGTAAAATTTAAAAAAAAGGCTTAGTCCATCATTTCTATTTATTGCCAATTTATGATAAATATATACATAGGTAAAAACCATGGCCAGTTATTTTGATGTCTCTATGACTAAATAAGGACCTATTCTGCTCATATAAACCTTAAAAAAAAATGTAATGAAATTTCTTCCTGTCTGAATGCACTATGAGAACCATATTTGTTGGTTCCCAACAGAGACACTGAAAGAGAAGAAAAATAAAACAATGTTGTAACTGCATCAGGACCCTCAGACAGCCAATTAAATAAACTACCGGGTGCTAACCCTGCCAAAGACATCTATTAACTTCTGCACACGCCCAAATACTTGAGGTGCTGCATGGCTACCAAGTCTACCTAGTTATCACTACAGCATATTTTGCCATCTAAAGATAGGATAGTGATTTCAGGAAAAATGAAAGGCAGGAAATCGTATTCATCATGCTTCTAATTTCTTTCTGTGAACTGCAAGAAAAAATTTTAAGTAGCCACCATAGATTTTGGGAAACTTGTTATATTGCTGAGACATTGATCTTCACATTCAGTCTGGCTGCTGCTTTAAGTCTGATTTGCTCTGGCAAACTAAAGCAGATTGAAAACAACCAAGAAATTCATATCTCCAGGTAGATTCTACCCCATACTGTAATAACAAAACAGCGCTGCAATAATACCAAACCAACAATCAGTGATGAAGGTGGGGTACATACTGTATATCATTATGGTCAAAAATGTTTTACTCAGTTTAGCTTGTCAGAGCTGAGCTATGCTGGATGTCAAAAAAAGCAGACATGAAAACATAGTACTTACCATCAAAAATTCCCAGAGTGTCAGAGCATTATAATTCATACATAGCACAGACCCAACCACTGAACTACAGCTCCTCAGCTTCAAGACAATTTAAATGCCTATGTAGAAACATTTCAGGAAGAGGGGCAAAAGCAGAGACAGAACAAAACGCTCTCCAGAGAAGCAATGTCCACAAACGAATCATATACAAAAACAGACATTTTTTTCTCATCTTGAAAAACATTTACACTGAGTTTATGGTGATTTCTGCAACCTCACCAAGCTCCCAGAAAGCCCCCAATCAGAAGCTTTTTTTCAGTTCATTATGAGCTTAACATGCATAACTTTTCTGATACAGTTACACATTTTCTTTCCAGAATCATTATTCACAAGTTTATAGATTAAAGGTATTTTTCTTTTACCTTTCACCTGCTTTGAATATATTACTTCACTTCATAGTAAGAGTCAAGATATCTCTTCCTTCTTCATTTATCATATGCACTGATTGAATTAATTTCAAATAAGGTTGCAGGCTATTTTGGGCAAGGGTTGTTTCCAGCAGGATGTTTGCAGAGCATTCGCTACAAATGGGTCTGCTACAACTGGGCATTAGCAGAGCACAATAGCAGATGCTATTAAAAACAGCAGCTTTAGGTTCAAAGATCAGGTGAGGTGATGTCTAAAAACAAATGACACAATTTCATTCTGCTGGCTAGCGAATAGTGATCACTTCACAAAATGAATTCAGTGTTTGCAGCTTCTGCTGAGAATACCTGATTGATGGGGCTCCTGGCTGGTGCCACTTGTCAGAGTTGTCAGAGCATAACCTTGATAGGTACGTTTCAGCACTGCCTGCTTCTCTCTGTCACTTTCACTACGTGCTGAGCTCTAATTTGTTGATTACGAATTGATGGTCATTTTGGCATTACTGATTTTCTCCATTTAATATTCTTGATGCTGCTTCTCCACCCTGCTCTTTATACAAGCACAAGAAAGGTACAAAATGAAAGCTAAGAAACCACATAAAGAAACTTGAGATTAATCTGGCATACTTATGGAATGGTAAATTAAGCTAGGATATGTTTCTTCTTTTCAGCATGCCGATTTTAATTTTTTTTTTTTTGACTAAGCAATTCTCTAAATTGAAATAAATTGTTATAAATTCAACACACAACTCAATTAGTAGGGCCAGTTAAAGTTTTAAAGCCTAGGATGGCTGTAGTTTATAATTTTAAGCCTAATTTATAGTGAACATCAACAAAGAGCTATGCATGTAAAGATTTAATAACATCGTGCAATGTGTATGAAATTGCTGTTTATAAAAGCAAGAGCATGAAAACTCATGGCAAATTAACATATTTATTAGTCAGCAAAGTTGACAGTACAAAATTGCTGGAGAAATTCAAATAACATAATGGGCAAGGTGAGACATAAACCAGATGGGATTATCCAAATGAAATACCACTGGAATTAATATATAAATTTTGTAACATAATACATTATTGGAAAAGTGAGAATATGCCTTGAAAGTAGAATTTTGATGCACAGTAATTCTTAGAAATTGATAACAATATAAACATTTCATATCATTCAGAGAAAAACTCCTAGGTGACTGACATAGAAAAGCAGCTTCACAGAAGAAAAATCATAGAAGAAGATATCATATCACATATTAATTTTTCTGAGTTGTGCATGTAGTCCAGTTTGCAAAGTAGTGAAACTTCACATCTTCTGAGAAGCTTAAAAAGATGATAACTTGGTAGACACCTGGAGAGTGACTCAAATTCTTAACTGTAGGGATTTCATGACATTTTTGACCCTAGAATAATTGCATGGGACTAGCTTATATGACATATGACCCACAAGAGACATAGATCCTTTGAAGAAGCTTCTAAATATCAGGTATGAGATCCAAGCACACCCAAAATGACACTAGATGACTAAGTTTAGGCATCTGAATTCTGCATTCGGCCCTGCTTGGCTGTGTTGCACAAGCTGCCGATAAGACATGCAGCCCTGAGGAAAAGGACTTGGGGGTACTGGTGGATGAAAAGCTGGAGGTGAGCCAACAATATGCACTTGCAGACCAGAAGGCCAATCGCATCCTGGGCTGCATCAAAAGAACCATGTCCAGCAGATCGAGACAGGTGATTCTGCCTCTCTGTTCTGCGGTCGAGATACCCCACTTGGTGTACTGTGTCCAGCTCTGAAGCCCTCAGCACAAGAAGGGCATGGACTTGTTGGAGCAGGTCCAGAGAAGGGCCACAAAGATCATCAGAGGGTGGGAGAACCTCTCTTATGAAGACAGGCTGAGAGCGTTGGGATTGTTCAGCCTGGAGAAGAGAAGGCTCCGGGAAGACCTTATAGCACCTTCCAGTACCTGAAGGGGCCTACAAGAAAGCTGGGGAGGGGCTGTTTGCAAGGACATGTAGCAATAGGACAAGGGGTAATGGTTTTAAACTAGAGCAGGGTAGGTTTAGATTAGGCATTAGGAAGAAGTTCTTTACAATGAGGGTGGTGAGACACTGGAACAGGTTGCCCAGAGAGGTGGTGGAGGCCCCATCCCTGGAGACATTCAAGGTCAGGCTGGATGAGGCTCTGAGCAACCTGATCTAGTTGAAGATGTTCCTGCTTCCTGCAGGGGGGTTGGACTAGGTGACCTTTAGAGGTCTCTTCCAACCCAACACATTCTATGATTCTGTGCTTCTATGACATTGTTGTCACTCATAGCTTTCCATTTCGTCTTCCCTTTCCAAGAAACTTGCACTTCAAACAAGTTGAAAGCAATGGTCATTCCTACTCAAAAAAAGTTAGGAAGAGGGACCAAGAGAACTACGGACCAGGCAGCCTCACCTCAATCCCTGGGAAGGTGATGAAACAACTAATCTTGGAAAACATTTCTCGGCACATGAAGGGCAAGGTGGTGATGGGAAGCAGTGGATGGATCCACAGCATGGATCCACAAAGTGGAAGTCATACTTAACCAACTTGATAATATTCTATGCTGAAATGAATGGCTTAGTAGATGAGGGGAGACATGTGGATATTGTCTACCTGCACTTCAGTAAGGATTTCATACTGTGTCCCACAAGATCCTCATAGAGAAGCTGTTGATGTACGGGCTGAATGTATAGACAGTGAGGTAGATTGAAAACTATCTGAATGTCTGGGCCCAGAGCATGGTGATCAGCAGCACAAGGTCCAGCTGGAGGTTAGTAACTAGCAGTATAAGCCAGACATCAATACTGGGTCCAGTCCTGTGTAACTTCATCATTAATGGTCTGGATGGTGGGGCAGAGCATACCCTTAGCAAGTTTGCTGATGATACAAAACTAGAAGGAGTGGTTGATATCCCAGACGGTTGTGCTGCCATCCAGAGGTGACAAGTTGGAGAAATGGGCTGATGGGAACATCATGAAGTTCAATAAGAGGAACTGAAAACTCCTGCACCTGGAGAGGAACAGCCCCATGCACAAATATATGCTGGGGGCCACTCAGCTGGAAAGCAGCTTTGCCAAAAAGGACCTAGGGGTCACAGTGTCCCACAGTTGAGCATGAGCCAGCAAAGTGCTCTTGTGATAAAAGTGGCTAGCTGCACTAGGAGAAGTGTTACCAGTAGGTCAAGGGAGGTGATCCTTCCCCTCTACTCAGCATTTGTGACACTACATCTGGAGTACACTGTGTCCGGTTCTGGGTTCCTCAGTGCAAGACAGACACTGGAGAGAGTCCAACAAAGGGGCACAAAGATGATTAAGGGACTGAAGCATCTCTGGTACAAGAAAAGGCTGAGAGAACTCGAACTGTTCAGCCTAGAAAAGACAAGGCTCAGGGGGGAATTTCTTTAACATGAACAAATAACGGAGAGAAGGCTGTAAAGAAGGCAGAGCCAGGCTGTTTTCAGTAGTGCTCAGTGACAGACAACAGGAAATGGGTGCAAACTGAAACACAGGTGGTTTCCTCTGAACATCAGGAAACACTTTTTTTACTGGGGGTGTCTGAGCACTGGCACAGGTTTCCCAGAGCAGTTGTGGAGTCTCCACCTTTGGACATGTTCAAAAGCTCTCTGGCCATGGCCCTGGGCAACTAGCTGTAGGTGACTACTTAAGCAGGAGGTTGAACCAAATCTCATCCTTCCAACCTCACTTACTCTGGAATTCAAGGGGAAATCAAAAGACCTCCTGAAACTGCAAACATTCAACCCACATCCTTACATATCTAACAAAAAAAATCACCATTCACAGGCTCTGAACATCCTAGCATATGAATTTGGGAATCTTTAAGTCCAAAGTCCCTCTGTGCATAGAAGATTGTATGCTATCTCGAATTACAGATGAAAAACTATTTGTAACTCCTGAAGGTGTTCTCACACACTTGCAGAAACTTATGCATTGCTATGGATATGCACCTACCTATGATTCAGGCATGCCTAGATAGTAGTGTATGTATTAAGCACACATTTGCATAATCATGCAAAACACTCACTTGCATGCAGAAAATTAGATTCTTAGGACACAACAGATAGCACCTCTACTTTAACATGCTTCAAATTGCTTTACGTTTGGGGCTTCTCTCCAGATTAATAGTCACATGGCTAGCTCCACAAATATTGATTCAATTACTATGGGAAAAGTTCCAATATATTTTAGGTGTGATCTCTATCAGGCATTTTATGCCAGTGGTTTTGTGGACATTACATTATAGCATTTTGTCTTCTGTTTTTCTTTTTGCAATGTAGTTCATTAAACACATTTCTTACTACATCCTGTTGTATTCATTCTGATTCACTAAAGCCCTCTGAGACTGAGAAAAGCCTCCAGGGTATATACGCTCAAAACCAACCCGAAATTCTGGAGAACATTAATTTTTCTTTACATACCAACGTAATCAGCTCAATTTGTTGCAGTAATATTGAAATTAAACAATGAAAAAGCAAGGAACTGCATAGGAATTATTCCTCCTATGATATTCGAAAGACTTTCCTTTTCAAACAACTAAATGAGCTCTATCTTGTTGTTTGTACTAAAAAATAAAACATAAAAACTTACTACAATACAATGAACATTGTCCAACTACCTAACTTACACATTTTCCTATAACATTTGCTGTAATAGACATGAAAAACATTGCAAACCAGTCAATGGCTACAGAAAGAAACCATGTTTGACATATCCTGTAAGTCACTTTGTTAACTAAAGAAAAAGAATTAGAAACCCTTGTATTCAACAATGACAGCAGACATCTCGTAACAGCCAAGCTCTGAAGCTGTCACACGTTTGTCAAGTCTCAATATTTGTTGAACAGAAGCAAATGAAACAGCAGGTGATACAAATATTGTAAGTTTATAATTCAGACAGCCTTGTCATGTTTGATCTCTTCCTTCATATATTCTGATTATTTTCACTTTTTTTCAAGAGAAGTGGAAAATTCCATATTTTTGTGCACTTTCCATCTACTTAGAAAAATCCAAACTTAGAAAAAAACAAGTGTTCTGAAGCAGTATTTGGGTTATGTTTCAGTCTTACAGGAATTCATGAGAGCAAATTAATTTACAGAGGGGGGAAAGAGGTGGATAGAACAAAGGCTGTACCTTTCAAATATCAAGAAAGATTACAATGGTCTGTACTACCATGTACGGTCCATATCTGAGGTGTGATTGTAGACCATTTCCTAGACTATCTTTCCTATTAACAATAGAAGCTTTCTGGGGAGCCATGTATTTGCAGTTCCTTATTTCATATTTTCAGGCTTCATGTGCTATTTATGTATGGAAATGGATAAACAGAAAACAGACCCATCACAATTTCTTCAAGTCACCTCTCCCTTATATTTCAAAGATCCAAAATGGAACATATACTTGTCCACTCTCCTACGAACTAACTTTCAAGTGTACTTTTACTGACGACAGATCACCTACATGCTATGAATTATGTCTGTATCCATAACTGGTGTCACTTTTATTGTAGAACAAGTGGAAAACAGCGAGTCTAAAAAACAACAACTTTTCTAATATGTAAAGCTGAAAGAAAATCTACTATATAAGGTTCCTTTAACTTGAAAAGTTACTGAAGAAAATAGTATAAATTATTTTGTAATACTCTTCAAAAGATTTTTGTTATTGTAGACACAATCAAGAAAGTATGGTAAAAGGTTGACCTAGACCTGTAACTTTTGCAGAAAAATTATAAACATTTCACCCCTCTCCACCAAGAATTTCTAAATTTTCATCCCTGAAATTTGTTACTATGCCTCTTGGACAATCCATAAGGCACTATACTATCCATATGTTATATAGTAACACACTCATTCATTCACTAAAATGTGCTTGGTTATGTTTAAAAGTTCTGCCAAATTACTTAGTCTGCTCCTGTGGAGCATTTTTGCTCTTCTTTGAACCCTCCAAGAGACTTATTTTGAGAGTAGAGGGGGTACAAGAGTATGTAATTCTATTCTATTGGCCTTGTTTTTTGGATGACCAAGACACATCATTTTGTATGTTGTTAAGAACATTTTATTATTACATATACTGGTATGTTTCAGAGATAGTGTGCAGCCTTAATGTGCTGATTCCAGGTTGGTTATTTATAAATAGCTCTTTTGCATTTTCATACTGTCATGTTAATACAAATCTGTTGTGATTTGTAGCTGTATAGTTAAATATGTGTCAGATAATATATGGTATGTAAGTAAGAGATAAAGAGGCCAGTATAACACAAGTTGGCAAAATTAATCAAGAAAAATAAGTGGCAATTGCTGTCATCTCCTGCCAGTGACACATAAATTTTTTGAACTGAGCTGCAAAGGGGAAAAATTAGCAGTAATTTATCTGGGTGATATTTACCCACAGCATCTTGAACACCTGAAAACTCAAACATGGCAGGCTTTTTACTACAATTTGCATTACTTGCTGGGTAAGTTTTATGAAAAGTAGCATTAAAATGCATGCTTATCAACTATGTGTTTCATATAAGTAAAATCCTGAATCTTGCACAAATTTCAAGTAAGGATTTGATCCACAGTATGCTTTTGATTAATGACACCTATTTCTAGAGTCTTCAGTGGGCTTTGGATTAGGCCCTAAAAGGGCAGAGTGGGATCTGGGGAACAGAATCAAGCTGTTAAAGTCATACAGCAATATATGATCCACCAAATATCTCCAGGTAAGCCCAGCACTACTGTTTCTTCAGCATCTGTATACTTTCTTGTGCAGGATAATGTTTTCAAGGTGGATCTAAATAAACTATTATATTGACATACACATGTTGGTAATAACGTGGCCAGGCTCTTCCATACCTAACTTCCATCCCAGAAAAGATAATATATTCTTAGAGCGATGATGTGTCTCATTAGGCTGTGGTAAAATATTCCTGAAGGTATAATAGCAGAGATGCTGTATTTGGCTAAGCCAGCTCTCAGAAGAAGTAGAAGTGATGACAACTTAATTCAAGCAGTCCTACTTTGATATTAGCACAGCTGTGGAGTGCTGCTAAAGACATCTTAAATGTTAAAATTAGTCTTCAAGGAAGTGACCCACAAATACAGCCTGGGGGAATTTTGGTGACATTACAGCTGCTTTCCTTAGGCAAGCAGGGTTCATATGCACCTTCTTTCAGACCCATTAAGATACCTCCAGACCCAGCTATGAGGTTTGTCAGAGAACAAAAAGATTAGTACAGTGTACCTGCCACAGAGATCCTGACACAACCTATTTCAAAAAGGTCTATTGTTTCTATTTTCACATGACAACAGAGCTGTGCTTTCTGATATTTGTGTTTATCAATAATCGGTGAAAAACCCTGGGAAAAAGGCAATGTATATGCTGCACCACCTGAGGAGAAAGCCTAAAGGCACAGAGCTTGTGATTTGAACTGATACTTACAGAAACATACAGCTGCCAGTGAATAATTCCTATAATTTTGAAATTAAACTTTTACTTGAAACTGAAAAGTCTGATCTGAAGAAAATCTTTACAAATCTGTCTTTTTTATGTCCAAAGGCTTGGACTGCTTCACCCACTGTCTCTCTGGGCAGTGGATTCAGTATAAGTGATCATTACCTTTGTCATAGTTCATCAGCTAATTTGTGCTGCTTCATGATAAGGGTCTGCAGCTTGAACCCATTAGGGGTAAAAGTAATGTTCTGTGTTTGGGATTTTTTTCTCATGTTAGGCCTGTCCATATAGCAGGTGGTTTCGTAGTACTTACACTAATTTTTGACTTTGATGTTATGCATCATGATCTTGAGTCAGTAGTGTTGTCTCTTCTATGAAACAGGAAATGAATAGCTGTCCTAATGACACCTTGAATTTTCTTACCACTTAACAAAAACACTTTTAAAACATGGCTTTCTTATCTCTTTAGAATGGCATAAATCAGCATTAAGGTCAAACAACCTATGTGATTTTCACTCCTGCCCTCTGTGTGCTAGCACAAGCATCCTTTCTGAATGCTTTTTATTTTTTTTTTTTTTATTCATCAAGATAGCTTTAATTCAGGTTATTTCCCCAAATCTGGTCTGTAATGTAGCTTTATAAGTGTTTATATCAACAGAAGGGAGGGAAGAGTGGGAGGTAAGTAGAAAACTGTGGTCAGAGCAGCAGAATAACAGTGTTGCTTCCTTCCTCAGCCTGAAGGCACTGTGACTATGCTCTGCATTATGCAGCCTTTCCTTAGATGCTTTACAAAGGTGGCAAGGAAAGTAGGAGTTGGCAGAGTATGTAGTTTTGTCCAGAAGTTTGGATTCTAATACTGACTTTCACATGCACATGATATGAAAAAGAGAACATTTTGGCTATTGACAAGGGTCATGGCTACATATTACATCAATATGGCAGATTTTCAACTGTGGAGTTCAATTTCTACATGAGTCGGAGACTTTATATATGGATGTAAGTCAAATTAAGGGACTTTGGAGAGTTCAAGGGAAAAGTCAAGTGTTCGTGTAGACTTAGCCTTACTTAGCTCTGTTCTTCTTGGATGACTGGTTAGATCAAGTCATAATCAATTTTGGTCAGAAAGTGACTGCATGTTCTCACAACCAGATGTGAATCAAAGCACTTAAGTTGCATAGGCCATCCAGTACTATGGAAATTTAGTAGAAATGTTCATAATAAATATTTTAAGGAAAATCTTTTACTGGCAGCCTGAGATTCAGTAATGTTTTCTCACATTTTCCCATTGCTCTGCCTTAGGTTTAGGAGGATTCAGAAGGTCCACTTTACAAATTGTTTTAATATTTCCATGAAGGTAGCATGAGTGTCCAACTGACTATTGAAATACTTTTGAATTTTTTCAAAGTATGGAGTTTACTAAGGAACTGTAAACAAGGAATTTTGTAAATTTTTCTCAAAGGCATTTACTGCACTCAGACATAAGAACTTACATGCCAGACCTACTTCTTGTCACATAATCAGGAAAACTGGCAAAATGAGAACAGTTACTGTTGTGTATCACAACCATATTTTTGTGCTTGAGTATCAGAACTTTTGAAATCCCTTTTCATACCATGCCTCTACATGTTTTTATGTTTGAGACATTGCAAAACTGAAGGAGTTCTTCATATTTAAGGCACACTAAGTACCCCTTTCAAACATGTGGTTGTATTTACAAATAATAATGTTCATAATCTTTGATTAGTGGACTCAGGCATTATTCAATGGATTCCACCTCACACTAAAATTGTACAGCTCCTTTGACCTCAAAGTTACTTAGAAAATGCTAGTTGCCTTTTTAGAGGTTAAAAAAAAAAAAGTAATTGTAACGTATAACCCCTTTGAAAAATAGAATAATTAGGAAAGTTTTGAAAATATTTTTTGTGTGTTTTTAAAAACTATTTGCAAAAAGCTAGCACTTTCATACTGAGTCACCACTAACCTTGAAGAAAATTGTATGCTGTACACATCTGGCGTTACACAGGCAATCTAACTTGTCATGGTAAAAAAGATGTTTCTCTGTACATGCCACCTGTGTTTGACAGCTGACAAGCAAATGATGCAGCTACATGAAAAAAAATG
Organism: Rhinoptilus africanus; assembly: GCA_013400135.1. NCBI lineage: Eukaryota > Metazoa > Chordata > Aves > Charadriiformes > Glareolidae > Rhinoptilus > Rhinoptilus africanus. Next base: position 1,313 of record VXBO01006128.1, on the reverse strand, counting down.
TGCACAATTACATTCAGCTGCTAATAGCGGAGTTCATT